>VRLP01000448.1:0-224044 GCA_009660295.1 Lophius piscatorius | reverse complement strand
GTTCATGAAGGCTGTTCTACTGTTGACATGAATGATTATGATTCCTGTTGACTCTTCCACTGGTGACATGAACTATTATGGTTCATGAATGCTGTTCCACTTGTGATATGAATGATTATAGTTCATGAAGGCTGTTCTACTGTTGACATGAATGATTATGATTCCTGTTGACTCTTCCACTGGTGACATGAACTATTATGGTTCATGAAGGCTGTTCTACTGTTGACATGAATGATTATGGTTCATGAAGGCTGTTCTATTGGGGACATGAATGATTATGATTCCTGTTGACTCTTCCACTGGCGATATCAATGAATATGGTTCCTGAGGAGCAGGTGGTTCTACCCAGTTTTTTTGTAACTTCCTTTACTGTGTAGTTTCCAAAATCCCTTTCTGGGGTCAAAATCGCGTTTTTGGGAAAAATGGCTATCAAGCTGTGTCAAAATGGAAGTCATTCTGTTCCTATCCCACAAAAGCTGTCTAGAATAACATTGACGGTGTGATTTTTCTATCAATTATGATGCAGCAGTTGTCGTCAAAGAGTTTTTGAACAAAATGCAGTGATTGTATTGCAAGATGCTATAGTGATATAATAATGTTACAGGCATTTTTATCCAAAACAAATTTGGAATGAAATTTGGGTATTTTTTGTGTTAATCGCAGTTTACTCACATATTGTAACAGGTACACTGAAAATAAATGATCTTAAGTGTCCATCAACACCAAGATTATACAAATACACCCGATAGCTGTGGAGCTATTTTAAGTTTATTTTGGGTATGTAAGTCAGGTTAACATAAAGTAGGCAACATCCTGTTTGGATGAAAATAAAAGTAACACAAACTGTATATTCAATAGGGTTGCTGCTGCGGAGGCATGTCAGAGAGAGCTGGAGACCCGACTTGGGACACAAGACAGGCTCACTTGACAACCAGCCATCGACAACCAGCTCTCTCTTCCCTCTCATCACCCTGATAAGCCCTCCTCTTCAGTCTCATCACCGGCTGAGTGGACTGAACGAAGCCGACGGGTTTACCGCGCCGCTGATGTCGTTATCAGTGTGAACACAACAGGGACTTGGAGGAGCTAATGATGCCTCTATCTCACAACAAGTCACCGGGAAAGACAAACACAACGGCTCAAACAGGTGTCGCGTGTCAAGACCAGCTCAAACCCCAACCACCCCACATTGAATGGATGGGTTGAAAGTGTGGAGATATAACTCTTCAGAGGGAATAAGCACTTTAATACTCTGTGGAGAATGTGCTTCAGCTGACTGGGCTTCGCTCACGGTCCTCACTGGTGCACTGGAGACAAAAATCATCCCCATTATGGTGGAAATTTCCATTTTTCTCACTTCTTTCAACAGTTCTGGCATGTTCCCTCTCTAACCCTGTCTTACTCTTTCGCCATCTGTCTCACTGATATGCACTCCCTCTATAGAGCCTCCCAATCCGGCTCTCCACCTCTCCCCTCTTGCTCTAGCCTTCTCTCGCTTCCCTAATGAGGGCGTGCGTCACACAGGCATTCAGAAACCTCCTCGGCTAATTACATGACAAGAATCTCGTTCTGGGACACTAATGAAGAGGGATAGCGAGTTGTAGACGCCACTGGAGCGGCGTTGTGTGTGTGTGTGTGTGGAGGGGGATCACTCTAGCCATTGGGTGGGGTGTTAGTGTGTACTTTTTTGCGAGAGTGTTTTGGCGCCAGTACAGCAGCTTATCAACCAGGGCATGTTGGACTCAGCATCTTGTTCTCTACCTCCCCAAGCCCCTCAATTTGTCCTTTCATCTATACTTCACACATCATTTTTCTCACCAAAGATTGGCATCAGGGCATTATTTCACCATGAGACATTAACTGAACAGTCATTTATGATGGTATAAGTTATGGATGCAAGACTTTTTCTCTATTTGAGGTATAACTGAGGTAGTATTTACCAAATCATGTCTCAATTTTTGGAATGGAAAATTGAATTGGTCGTGTTCATGCAAAAACTCATTTCATGGATCCTTTTCAAATTGTTTAACCCCACAGAACATAGTGTGATGAAGAACTGGATTGATTTTTGGGAAAGGTCGGTTATATAGCTCTGACACTAGGGAGAGCTTTATCTTCAAAAGTTTTCGGGGCATAATTACTAAACCGTAAGTTTGATTTAGTCCAAATTGGTGCGTATGAATTGACAGAAGGAGAATCTTCACTTTCAATTGGAGGAGTTAAATCAGGGGGATCTCTTGTACAATGCAGGGGATAGGGGCTTTTTGGGGATATACCTTGCTGGGACACCAGTGTAGGCCTGCTTTTATGTCGACATATTTACATAAGTTAGGTTTACTTACATTTGTTACATAAAATGTACTTATTGTTAGTATTTTGTATTGTTAGACTTTTTTTTTTCGTATTAGTTTAATTTACAGTCACTAATTCATCTGCAGTGAAGAAAGAGAGTACCCGTTTGTGATTGCTCCTACCTCCTTACTAAACAGTGTCGGAACTTCAAACTAAATGCAGCATAAAACAAAGGCTTCCGTTATAAATGTAATGTTCTAAATTCTAGTTTCACTTAGTAAGACAAAGGGTTTATCCAGTACCTAAAACACCAGCATGAAAAAGTTTCTTCCACTCTGGAACTTAATCATGGAAGCAGAGCTGCATTGATGATGTTATAGGAGAACTTTGGCTTCCAAAGACCAAACGGGTTCCATTTAACTTAAACACTCTACTGAAAAGAAAATGCTGCAATTACAAAGATCAGTCAGGTTGATATCAGCCTCCATTTTGTCGAGTTCATGTAAATTAAAGCTAGCGACTACATCTTAATATGACATCCGGTTCACTTCAAAATAAAAGCATTTCCCGCTAATATTTTGTGTAGTATAAATTTATATACGTTTGTCTCAATTACTTCAAAATAAACATTGAACCTTTCAACTATTATGAGTTTACTTTTAACATAACATACTTTATATTTAGCTTAAGCTCTTATTTCACAAAATATCTCAAATAATTGATTTAATCATTAACAAATAACAACAGATGCAGCCGCATCCAGATACCCTCGAGTTTTAATCACAGAAAGATGATCCGGCATTCTTCCTCACAATTTTCTGCTAGAAAGAGGAATTCATTAATTTCCCTCAATTATGGCACGCAGTCCTGTTCCTGAAGCAGCGACGCCACAACATTACTCCGCAACCTCCGTCTTTGATTGTAGTTTTAATGTTTAATGATTTCAGTGCCGTGTTTGGTTTGTGCCAGATGTAACACGACGCCTGAAACGTTAAACTTTCAGCTCATCAGTCCACAGAACATTCTTACTCTGTGTGAATCATTAAAAAAAACAAACAGATGAGACTCAATGTTCTTCTGGGTTAGCAGCGGCTCTCACCGGAAAACTCTAGATATGGTCAGCAGTTCTTTGGTTGTTTTCTGACTTCCTAAATTTTGAATTCCATAGTGCTTGGAAAAGCTTTACAAAGAGTTATGTAATCCTTCCCAAACTTCTGCATTTCCTCCACCTTTATTCTGGATATTATTATGTTTTTGGCGTGTTGCACTGCTGGTGAGACCTATAAGCCATCTTCACGCTAAAAGTGGTGCATTTTATAGCACTGCACTTGTTTGTGATCTAGAGAGTGAAGTAGGGGCACCCAGGGAACAATCGCAAGGGGGGAACGTAAACTTCCTAGAGAAAGGATCCAGGTTGGGATACGAAACCTTCCTCCCGTTAGGAAAGGCTTAAAGCCACTCCACTGTGAAAGTTTATTTTAAATAGGAAATCCCGTTTACGTCAAAACCCCACGCTGGTGCCCCACTACGTGCCCAAGGTCAGCTGGGACACTAATCTATTTACAAACTGTTAGCGTAAAAAAAATTAAGAAAAACCCGATACATTCAGAAAATGCAGCAATGACACAACAGTCGAAAAAAGTCTAGCAACAAAAGCTTCTGACAAAAAAAAAAGGTTAAAATAAATAAAGTGAAATAAATCCCCACCTCTAAAACTGTCTGTGTTAGAGGCGGGGAGGCACTTGTATTAAGATTTTAGTTAACTCTTAAATCTTAACACAAGTGTATTTGGATTTAATTTGAAAAAGTGAACGATGATTTAATAACTCATTAAAATCCACCAAAAATAAACAATCTGTTATTCACAAGGGGTCAGAATGCCTGATGTAAAGGTTTGGTCTGTCGCTGCTCACTGCTCCGTGTGTTGTGCTGCTTTGTGCGTAAAATTAAGCGTTGCATTTTTTGTGAGCATGCGATTCATTTAACACCACATTGACAGACAAAAGCCTCAGTGTGCGCACACACACACACATACACACACACACACACACACACACACATAACCTACGGATAAACCCACACACAGAGGATGCTGAAAAGAAAAGGGAGAGAGAGAGAGAGAGAGAGAGACCTAAGCGGATATCCAACGGCTCAGCATGCGAGTCGGAGGAACTCGTTCTGTCAAGAGACACACTCAGACAGAAGATCGCTGTCCCGCTCCATCTCTTGTGAAACGCTTGAGAAACATAAACCATCTGGAGGCTGTAGCGACTCTCTTGACATATCAAATATGGAGGATGTTTGTCTTATTTACAGGGCCTATTTAGGACTGTTTGGACAACTTGGCAGAGGGATTGCCGCTTTAATTAAAGATAATATCAAGAGCTAATATTGCCCCCCGGACCTTTGCCTCACTGTCAACAGTGCAACAAAGTCCCGGTTCTGAGAGCGAGGGTGGGAGCCGGAACCAAAAACACTTTAGAATGAATCCAGTCAGGCCTGATACAAAGGCTTCTGCGTGCTCCTTATTCCCCTGCCCAATATTTCCCCCTACTCTCTCTCTCTACTGATGCCAACTGCAACGTCGGCTTTTTCAGGCCCAAGTCCACTGCAGTGATGGCATATTGATACACTCGTAAAATATGATATCCTCATTTTATTCATTAGAAGCAGCCTTTAATCTATTAATATCATGGGCAGAGAATAAAACAGAGTTTTCAGCGGCAGAAAGATTAGGCCTGTGCTCCTCTCGCCGAGCACAGCTCGGAAACACTGAGGCCCAAAATAGATGTTCTTCTCATAAAGGGCTCCTTCTTTGTAGTCAGCGTACAGCAACAACATCTGCAGGGCAGTTTCTATGGGGGGAACAGATTTGGGCAGGCTATCAAAGAGAGAGGCGATCTCCTGTGAGAAGTGGTGGGTGGAGGACTTCCATATTCTCTTTTTCTCTCTCTCGGTCGTCTTTTTTCTTCTTCCTCAGCTCTTGCCCTTTATCTCTTGCCTCTAAAACTCTGTAGCAATCAGGACGCTGCTAATAAAAGACCATTAATATCACCTGTCAGCGCTATCTTTGGAAGATCCAAAATGAGAAAAAAGGATTCATAGTGTTGAGCTGCTCACCGAGACACAGGGACCAGTGGAGGTCGGGCAGCAGGAGTTTTGGATTCTGTGCTGATTTAAACGAAGTATTAGGATGACAGAAGTCCCCCAAAGTCTCGGGATGAAGAAACACATGGTACTACTTACTATTGCTGATGCACCGAACACCAAACATTTTGTTTTCCTAGGTGAAACGTTACGTTTGTGAGATTTATGTCTCAAAGCATGGTTTTCTCGTTTTGACCGGAATATAGAACAATATATAGCTTCAAGTTATTTATCTTTTTGTCTGATTCAATGACCCCAAATGGGGTATGAACTCAGCAATGCACTGTATGGTGGGATCATCACTTCTGAACAGATGGTAAAGATAAGACCCCCAAATCCGCCCAAGAGCCACGAGAGCCTGATGCACTAACACACTCAGGAGTCACTTTTAGATTTTTGCTGCAGCAGTTTTCCCCTTGCACTCATGCATCCATCCATCCATCCAACCATCCATCCATCCATCCATCCATCCATCCATCTACCCACCCACTTATTCATCCATACATCCATCCATCCATCTACCCACCCACTTATTCATCCATACATCCATCCATACATCTACCCACCCAGTCATTCCATCCATCCCTGTTCAATTTGACACTTCATCACAGGACCAACGCATAGATACAAACAACCATTCATGCTCATTAGAAACCTATGAGCAATTTTAGAGTGACCAATTCACCCAAATGTCATGTTTTTGGACCATGGAAGGAAGCCAGACTGATACACACCCACAGCTCACGTACCTTATGTGTGAGAGCACCGTAAGGCTCTCTCTAACCGAGCGATGATGAAGGCCATAAAGCTTTGCTGCTCTTTTGACTTATAGCTTTTACTGGCGGTGACAGCAGGACATCCACTATCTCTTTAATGCAAACCATAAGCACACAAATGAGTGCTCTGCACAGAGAGGTGGCACCATGATGGGAAGTGAAAGGCAAGGGGGCAATGTGATGATACTGGCTTCATGCGGAGCAGAATTGAATCGAGGGCCTCGCCTTTGAACTGGAAAGCCAGCTAATTGAAACAGGATTGCCGGGGCATCGGCTGAAGATCTGGATCACATTCATCCCTGCTTTTATTCAATTTTCTCTCATCACAGGGGCGCGTCCCCGTTTTTTTTCTCGTCATGGCAATAAGTCATACCCTCGCCTTTTGCCCTCGACGTGTTGCCCATCTGTGTCCCCTGAGGCGCTGAGGCCCACGGAAAGCGGAGGGATTCAAACGGGGTTTTGAGAAAATGCAGGCTCCCTGCCACTGAGCCCCTCATAGTGCTTCTTCACGCCTTTCACCTTGGACTTGACCCCACCCCTGAGCTCTTCACTCACACTCACAGACACACACACACACACCTCTCAACCCCGAGACCTTTAAGATTTACTGTTAAGAGCAGTGGCTGTCAGGAAGTTTGAACCGTGCACTTTCTAATTCAAACAAATGCTGCACTTGAGGTCATGGAATTATCATGGAGTCACAAGGTGTTTCAGATGACTCACAAGTGTTGAGTGTTAAGCTGATAGGGCGGGAGAGGGACTGAGTTTCACGCTGGAGGGAGGAAATGTAGTGTTGGGCGTACAGCGTGGAAATAAATAAACAAATGCAGCGATAAATAAGGAAAACGATAAAGCCTCTCACTCTTACCTGCTTATCGCTGACTGCCATCAGAGCAGGTGGATGTAGATCTCCTGGTGGAGTGGGGGGGGGGGGGGGGGGGGGGGGGGGGGGGGGGGGGGTACTCTTCTCATTTCGCAGAAGAGTAGTCAAGGTTTCTGCTCTAATCTGGCATGATGTTGGTCAGGCTCAGGAGCTGCAAGGCAGGGGATGATGTGATAGTCACTGATAAATAAAAATGAATAAACTAGGCCTATGCTGTCGTCCCTTCATTCCACTCCTCCAATTACATTAGAATGTGAAAAACCCCCACTAGTGAGTCAAATATGAGTATTTTAGTATAAAACATGATAGATAAAAGGTAGATCTTTTTCAGTCTATTCATATGTACTAATATGGATGAAACTGGACCACCGGTTGGGAAGTGATGTCCAAAAATGTGTATTTTTCGTACGAAAGAACCCCCCTGATACTTTGATTCATACGCACCAAATTTGGACTACATCGAATGTTTGAGAAATTATGGCCAGGAGGGTTTCTGCAGGTAAAGCTCCCCCTAGTGTTGGAAATATACAACAAATCTTCCAAAATCAGTCCAGTACTTCCTCACGCTAAGGTCTATGTGGGGATACAATTTGAAAATGATTTGAGTTAACACGACCACCTGTGACAGTGGACGCATGAGTAGCAGCAATGACGATTCCACAATATCCCTGACTTTGCGGTGATATAATGAATTAATAAATAAATAAATATTCAAGATGAAATCTTTTAAAAAAAGTCAGGAAAATATTGTCTACGAGGAGATGTTCAACCGGAAAAAAGAAAAAAAGGTGAAGTTTTCATCAACAAAATAGAACACAAGTCAATGCCAATGTCAATTTTTTTTGTATAGAATATTTACAATAACAGGAGTGGATCAAAATGCTGAAAAGACTGAAAAATATAAAAGGGAAAAGATAAAAGAAAATAAACAATAAGACAAATAAGAAAAATAAACGATAAAAGCTCAACCCTGACTTAAAAACCAACGTGAATGAGCTCACATAGAGATGTTTTCTTTTTCAGATGACGTCACAGGAAAATCAGCGATTGTCATTTCCATCACAACCTTTCTCCATGGGAGATTTTCCTGCTTCTTTCCTGTTTTATTTCCCTTTGTAAAACAAACAAAAGTGCATCCACCAGTCCAGAAGAGTGTCACACTGCTCATCTAGAGCACATACGTCAATCAATCAATCGCATTTTATTTATATGGTGCCAATTCACAGCAACTGTTGCCACAAGGTGATTTCCAAGTAGAGCCAGTCTAGTCCGAACTCTATCATTTTCAATGATAGGGGAGATGATCTGTGTCGTTTGAGGGCTGATCTGAAAAGGTTCTTCAGAGGGAAGGTTCTGACCCATCAGAACCTTCCCTCTGAAGCACCAGAGAGACATCCTATCTGATTTGATGTTACATAGATCTGGGGGACCTTAGAGTCCTAACAGATGGATGCAGACTAGAGAGGCTGACAACAATAAATCTATATCTGACAACCTCTCTCTCTCTCTCTCTCTCTCTCAGTCTGTAAGTATACACCTGTGGGCAGCATGTGAAGTCCTGAGACACAAAGGGAAGAACATTTTTTGGGAGAGGATCACCGTGTGATTGAGGGAGGGAGGGAGGGACTAGGGGTGTGCATACTATTCCTTCCTCTGAGGGACTCGCGCGAGCAGGTAGAGCATCTCTGCAGTCCACGGCTCAGCTGTCACACTCAGCTGCCCAGCGCCTCCAGTCTGCAGGAAACTTCTCTCTCCGCAGTTGGTGAGTGCAAAGTTTTCTACTAGAGGGCAATTCAACAGATGGGATGAGAGGGTGTGTGACATTACCGCTGCTCTTTGCGCCTTTGCTGCCTCAGAGCGTTGATTTAAAGTTTGCGGATGAAGCGTGCTGCGCGCTTTTCTTTAATTGAGATGCGCAACCTTCCTGCTTTATTCTTGCGTTTAAAATATTTCTCCCCCCCCCCCTTCATTTTAAATGAACTTCGGCGCAATATTTTTTCATTATGTCGTCACTTTATATGCTCCCCCTATACTCAAAATGTATAAGGATCCACTTACAAAAAATGCAAAATTTGTGCTGTAAGAGCGCTTTTCTTTTTTAGCTCTTCTTTTTCTCAATGAGTGCCACATAATAAGACAGCTCTGCTGCATGCATTTGAATGACTTGATCATGGTTTGCACGCTATTTAATTATTTTGCTGAAACAAGAGCATGTGAATCTCATTGAGCTGCTGAACATCTGCAGGCATTGACTAGTTGCCCATCTTTCCTCAGCTTGTCAGCAGCTGCCACCAACAAGACATTGCTTAACATATGAATGTGAGGAAGATGAGACCTGCCACTGGCCATATATACACCATCTCTCCTCTAAAATGATCCCCCTGCTCAGTTTGCACTCTCTTTTGTTGAGGCATGCCTCAAGTAAACAATGCTAAGTGATAAGAAAAGTGTGGAGGAAGGAGAGGAGGAAGAGTTGAGGCAGATGGCAGTGAGGTAAATTTGAGGTCGACAAGTCTCAGGGTGGATGAATTTGCTTCTTCAGAAATCATTTTTGGTCCTCGTGAACCAAGCAGTGTTTGCTTTAACTGAAATCGGTCCATATTCAAACATTACTTTAGCCCTTTAACCTGAAAGCGTTAAGGGGAAAGATGCTGCAGGTTATTTAAACCCAGCTCAAATATCTCCCTCTATTTCTCTTTATCAACCCCCCTTCCCCTCTCTCCCTTCCTCACACCCTCCTCCCCACACTTATAGACACACTAATGCCCACCCCCCCCACACACACAGTGTGCACAACGCACAGAGTGTAAACAGCGCATGATAGATAGGTCGCTCCACCCAGCCTCGTCTGTTTATGTGTTGATCCTTTCAGCAGGCCCTGCTTCTCCTGTCCGCGGTGATCGCCATGAGTTACTACATGGATCCAGTTTCTTCCTACCCGGCCCTTCACCCCTGTGACCGTCTGGGCGCAATGGTAAGACCTTGCTCGTAAATTACCTCAGTGTTAAGGCTGCCTCAGGTACCTGCCACACAGCCGGACAGGAGTGTGAGGGAATGAGCATTAGTGTGTGTGTGTTTGTCTGTGTGTGTGCGTTAGTCGCTCAGCCATATGGCAGTGCAGGAATGTGTGTGTGTGTCCAACTCTGGATCCCATCACCTCACAGGAACACACTCTATCTTTTTTCCTGTTGAGTTTAGGTCACCAGAGTGGAACTATATCAGTACATATTGTTCCTCGTGATTTCGTCAAAAAAAGTTAGGAAACAGATCCGTTGAACAAGAAGATTCTCTACAGTGCTGTGAAATCACCCATATGAACTTTTCTGTGTTGCACAACCTCCCAGCGCTTGCACTTCTCCTTAGCAAGCAATATAGTAAACATTGAGACCCGTGGACCTCCAGCCTCACCACTAACCAATCAAATTGGAGTCAGGCCATCCTGACTGATTTTCTCAGCTAAGCCACCCGCACAGTGCCTTGCAGCATTCTGGGGGCTCTTAACACTTCCCAAATGAGGGATTTGAATACAGAGGCAGAGACAGCAGTAGCCGGGAACATTGGGATTCCTGTCAGATGAGCATTTGAAGGGTGAAGGCCAAGGAGCAGCAAAATAAATGCCTCCATTTGTATGCGGAGCGCCGGCACATTAGGATAAGAGACTGAGGTTATATGCAAATGGAAACCCCACCCTGGCCTGATAGAAAACACAGAAAGATACAGCTCCCTGGATTCTAATTGGCTCAGGTGGTGGGGCTAGCCTTTGAGACAACTGTATAACAGGGCAGACTCGATCAAAAGGTGGACCTGGATCACCTCCGCAGCTCTATCCTTTTGAATTCACACAAATAAGCTCCGGCAGGGCATGACGTGTGTTTACTGTTCAGACAAAGTCTTGCAGGAGTCTCAAAGACTATGCAGGGAAGGTGGAGGAATCAGGGCTGGTAAGCAGCTTATAAAAAGTTCCAGAGGCCACCTCACTGCAACGGTGAGTTTGGGTTTTACAACACATTTAAAGCTCCCTTCCCCACGCAGATTTTCCTCTTAATTACATGCAAGCTCATTTTATACAGCCGTCAAGCAACAGTCCCACAATGCAGACGCTTCCCTACGATGCCTTCTGTTTGTCGACGCAGCGGTGTGTCATTTTAAATAGAGTCCTGGAAAAGAGGAGTGAAGTATTCATGGCATAGCATGCCTCCAGTGTGACGTTCTACATACGCATTGAGCATTGTTTTTTAAATATATAATTAACATGGTTACTGTTACTGCTGTTACATGTCGGCATACTCTCAGAGGGTTAAGGAGCTCCTCGATGTCTCGGATTTTGGAAAAAAGGATTCGGCTGATTCCTTCTTCGTTGAGTTAGCAGTTGCTAATTACTACAAGCTGATTTTTGGCCTTTTATTGTCCTGCTCAACTGTTTGTGGTTGAGCACCTTTTGAGTCACTATTTCAAATGCAAAATGTCTGCAACTTGACTGTAGCTGTTAATAATATAAAAGTAGGACTCAGAGGAAGCATGTATATGCTAACTAGTAAGGGGCAAAGGTTTGAGCCCTGTGGGACACCACAGGTCAAAGGAGCCACGAGGAGATAGCAATGTCTTATTCAATAAATAGGATTTTTTAGCATTTGAGGACTTACTTAATAGAATTATGTTGCTTAATACAACCGGAAAAAGTCTAGTAAGGGTCAAAGTTTTCTAAAAACATGTTTTACCAAAAGTTTGAGATAATCTAATTAAAACAGACTATTTTCCAAAGAATGTTAAAATTTCAATTCCACAAGTTGGATTTTTTTTTACTTGTATAAAAACCTGCTTGACCAAGCAAATTGTCATGTTATGGTAAATTAAGAGTGTCTGAGATGTTAAATTAATGAATGCCCCAAAGAAATAACTTACGTAAAGAAATCGTTTTTCCATAGTTTTTTTTTCCTAGTGTGGAGAATAAAGGGTTAAAGTCGTCTGGTTGTGGGCTGCACACATAATGGTCACCATCCCATCTGGTAGCTCCTATCCTCCAAAAAACGTCTCGTAACTATGGTGATGCTGCTATTACACCATGCGGGAGGGAAGGTCATAATGAGAAACTGTCCGGTGATTATAACTATTTATCCAGTTTGGATATTAATCATAATCATATTTATTTAAGAGCTGTTGGGGTATCTGGATGTGACACGAGTACGGCAGAGGTGGGGAATAGGAATTTGAAAGAAAAGTCACATTCAGTCTCATTTCTTCAGACAAATTAAACAGGTTTTGGGACAGCAGCCCATAATAAGAAACTTTCCCTAACATTTTTGGGAGACTTGGTCACCTTATGCACATAATACTCATGGAGCTACAGATACGCTAGCAGTGCCGAAGGATTTCTGCTCTAATTTGTTGAATATTACTTCATAACATCTGTGTTAAAATATTTTTTTTTGTGTCACAACTTTAACATTCACAAAATTTGAAAATGATTATATACTTTATTTGCTCGAACAAAACACAATTTTCAAAATTGATTGACACTTCGAACACCCCGGGGTCCCCTTTATGGCCCCGATTTAGAAAAATTTTAGATCCGCCAGTGGATTCAGTTTTCTTCACAAAAAAAAAACCTATTTTGATAAATATAAACAACATCATACGGCAGAGAGAGAGAGAGCATGTGACTGGAGCTTGGTCTAAATTCAGCTCCTCATTCTTTCATGCCCCCTTATTAAATGTGACACTCAGTACTTCACTCAGTAGTGAGTGTTAATGTATGTAATGTAGGAATCATTATGGCTCATTGTTGACACAGACCGGGGAGTTACATGTATAATATGTAAGGCATTGAATTGTGGGATTGAGAGTAGGCATAGCTTTTCACCATATTAAGTGTACTTTACTCTGTATGGTAAAAAAAGGAAATGATTTCTTAGGTCCTTCTTTTGTCAAATAGTTGAATTCTTTGTTGCAGGAAGTCACTCGTAATATTGCTCGCAAAGTGTAATCAGCCAATCTAGTGAGTCAACAGGCGGCAGCAAAGACTTTAATTATACCTTTTAATATTTCATCACTCATTAACACTTGTTTGATTACTTTTAGACACTGCAGTTCAACTTTAGGCACCACAAGAGGGCAGTTAATAACCCATCAAAAACCTGGTATGAATTCAGAGGTGAATGTGTGTAAATATCGTACTGTATATTCATGGGAGCAGATACAAATGTGGAGTTTTGCGATTCCATTCTGAACAAATTGACCCTTTTTCAAAATTGAGCAACCGGAAAACTTGATAATAAGAAAGCAGGTACAAGCCTGCAGACGTATTATGACACTGACATCACAAATTTGGGCCATAAATATTTAGACAGGATGAACCAGTGGGGTTTTGTGTCTTTGGACCAGTGAGTGTTTTGAGTTCACTCAAGAGAAGGTGGAGGAAAGGGTGCCAGTTCAGTCAGAAACCACTTACAAGTTTTGAGCCCTTGCTCATCTTTCTATAGTCAAGCATTATCCCATTAATGTCTCTCATCAATAAATACGCCTTTCTTATGTACATGCTGTCGTCTGTGATTTGTTTTGTTTTTTGATGGAGGGTAAAACAACCCTGAGAACAAAACATGGTGGAGAAGCAAGACTGTAGAATTTAATGAGGTGGTTGTGATCTGTGAAGACGGGACGGATGAAGGTTGATTTTTAATGTTAATATGACTCACACGTCAAACTGATTTATATTGCAAACATTAAGCGGCTAATTTGTGGACATGAGGCACATAACAAAATGGACAAAATATAAATGGAAGTATTTAGACTAAGGGCTCAAATTGGAAAAAAAAAAAGCATTCAAGGCCCCTTCAAGGTCGTCATTAGCCCCCTCAGTTAATTTCTCCAACGTGTAGATGGAAATGTTATTCTACACTGAATATAATCCAACCCATAAATAATCCATCTGGCTCCCTGCGTGCCTATCTGATGTTGACCTGGAACGATAGGAGAGGGCGACATCCCACGTTAACCTCGGAGGAAACCTCTGAGGCCGCCTCCCTGATCCTCCCCTCCTGTTTGTTGCCCATAAAGCTGGCCGTCTACCGATAAATGCAGCAGGACTCTTATCAGATCAACAGCCTGTCACTTACACACATGACATGTGACATATGACACTCTGACATCCCTCATACAGATGCTACTTTAGCAAGACTAACCGCTTTAGTCTTTTATTGCAGGTTACACACAAGAAAGGACCAACCCTTGCTAATTTCTTTTTTCAACACTTATTCAGCAGGAAAGGTGACATAAGTGGGAGATTATTGTGAGAATAATTTGAAATACCCTAAAAAACTCCCAACAATACGTATTGAGCCAACGAAGGTCTGTGATATGCTAAAAATGGCCGATCCCTTCTATCTCCTGTGTCCACATAGACTTTCATATCTCAGCCGGCTCCCCTGTCAAGTGCTGACTTTAGACTTCCTCCTTTAGTGCAACCTCCTATGTGAACGTTTCTGCGATAAGCCGGATAAACGGCACAAAGATAAACTGCACCAGTCAAATTTAGCTGCGAGTGTTATCTTTGCGAGAAAAACAATGAGAAAAAAAAAAGTACTCAAAATCCAAGGTTACGGCGTCAGCCAAAGCCGCTGGAAAGTTTAATCTGATGTTTGCAGCTTAATCTTTCCTGACATCGTTGAGAATAGAAATACACATTCTTTTCATTTTTCATTTCATTTCAAACTTTGGTAAGATGTTATTATAATAATTTTTTATTCATCGTGCGCTTTGCAAACCAAGGGTGACAAAAGTCTAGTTCAGTGCACAGGGAGTTAAAACTAATGAAAGCAGTTGAAAGGAAATTAAAAAGTCAAATAAGTCTCTCTGATACAAGTACCTTGAGGGTTTAACGAAAGATCTCAACCGGATTTTCTCTTCACACACTTCCAATAACTCCAGGCCCTGATTGCAACCGTTCCGTCCCCTTCCCACTTCAGCCGGACCCCTTGATAGATCAAAAATCTCTGCCATTAGGGGAAAATGGTCATGAAGGCTCTTGAAAGTAATCAGTAGAATCCCTAACTCTATCCTAAAACAAACTTGGAGCCAGTGCAAAGAGTCTAAAACAGAAGTGATTTGATCACCTCCCATAATTCTGGGGAGAGTCCAGCTGGACAATCTGGAGTCAATCAGTGGATTTTCTATGCAGGAAGGTAAAAGGTTGTAAGCAGTAATCCAGGCACGCATATATGAAAGCATTGAAAATGTTGTCTGTGTCTTTAACCCTCAGTGGTCACACCAGCATGAAACCCTAACTCAGTAAAATGATGGGTTAGGTACGGGGATCACACAGGCGTGACCTCGGACTCAAGGGGTACGTTAAAATGAATGGCAATGATAGCACCCGCTCATTTGTGTTCAGAATAATACAATACTGACAGTGGTTCAAGTGAGAATTGTACTTGGAATTCAAGCTTATTCAGCTATTTAACCCTTATTGTGGCATTATCTCTCACTCTAACCTTCAACCTCTATGTACAACATTTAATAATGTTCAATATGTTGATTGTGGCGCTTTTTTGCAGCATGACATGAGTACTAGTACTACCTGTCAGTTATTTCTTCCCCATAACATACTCCATTAGTAATATACATATATACATATATATATATATATATGTATATATTAGAGTTGGGTTTAGGGTCGGGGATCACACTGATGTGACTTTGGAAGCCGAAAGGGTCGATAATCTTTGATTTGAATGATTCCATCCCAAAGCAAAATGTTTAAAGTAGTTGAGTTTGATGTTGTCGTCTTCTATGTTGTCGTCCCTGGCATCAAAGGTATACTGTATATCCCTGAAAAGTCCCCAATCCCCCTGCATTGTACAAGTAATCTCCTTGATTGAACTCTTAAAATTAAAGTTTGTTCAATAACTGTTTGTTTTTTTGATCATTAAAAGATAAAAGGATGGAATTATTAGAGTAAATTATGAAGTATGAAAGATAGATTTGTTGGTAAAAATAGCTCCCTCTAGTGAGTTAAATAAGGTTTATACTGTGTGTAAAAATTGTTGGTAAAACTCCCCTCACGGAAATATACAACCAACCTTTCCTAAAATCAGTCCAGTTCTTCCTCACACTAAGGTCTGAGGGGTTAAAAAACTTGAAAATGATCAATGAAACAGTTTTTTAGTTATCGTGTTAACACGACCAGTCGGCGGTGGAAGGGACACAGCAGCGGCGTTAATCATTCCATAATAATCAGATCTCAATCTGTGGCTTTTTAATAAACCATTTACACATCTTTTCCGTCTCCAGAGGCAGAATGGAGGGGTGGCAATGGACCTTCACACCCATTTTCCAGGCGTGGTTCACCCTCAGCAGCATTGCTACCCGTCACAGCCAATTTACATCCAGGACATCCCCCTGCAGGAGGTGCCCAATGGACATGAAGTTTGCCCGACAGGTAGGACATGGACAAAGTCCGAGCTCAAACATGAAAAAAGTTAGAAGAAGCTAAATGCATATTAATAATAATAATAATACATTTAATTTCTAATGCTCAATCATGGTGGATTATTACAATTAGACCAAATTTGCTTTTTGAGATGTAGGCCAAATGCTCTTTTTTTGGATACATTTTTATTTTCAAAAGAGATGCAACCAGAGCGCAAAAATCAAAAAAAAAAAAAAAAAGCATCAGCGTCAATCTATTTGCTCATTCAGTCACAAATCTTTTTCTCATTTTAGGAATGTTGTTTCTTGTAGGAACTCTGCCCCTCAGAGGGTTTTAACCCTCGATAAGTGATGACACATGATATGAAAATAGATTTGTGTTTACTCTGTGTCTTTCAACCCTTTTCTCGGACGTCACTTTAACGTCTTCTAGATTTTCTTGAATTTCAAAGTCCCTACAGAAATGTTATGAGATTCTTGCTGGGAAATACAGATGTTGTGGTGATGGTGTTATGCAAGATGTCAAATGCTGATGACATGTGTTCGAGACCCGCCTGAACTCGAAATTCTAATAAATCTTTGCTCCTTTTAGGGTTTAATTTAGACTTTTCCTGTGTGTTTTATTCTATTTTATTGGGAAGTCGTACAGGTGAGGTTAGCTGAATGCTAAGTGACCAATCAGACACATTCATGTCTGTGAACTTGACTCACACATTTAAACGCGGAGTTCTTTTTTGGCCTTTTGGCTGATGTTGGTGATGTTGACCCCGAGGGCAATGTCTTTACCAGACAGGCCATCCTCTTCCTCTCTCTGTCTCTCTTTGAGTCTCTCATCCGCTTTTCCTTCCCTCAGTATTTTGCACGAGCGTGTGTCCTGCATTTTCTTGTTTCCAATGGTCTATTTTTATTTTTTACTCTCATTGTTTTTCTCCAAATGATTTTCATTTAAACCCAGAACATTCCTCAGTAATACTCTTCTTCAAGAGTGATTGATGCTGGTGGACTTGGATGCACACCAAAAAGGGGTGCTGGGGGGCACGAGGCTTCCTCCGTCACCTCCCTCAGCTGGATGCAGGGGCAAGACGGGGCCAAAGGGCGGCCATCTTTTTCCCAAGCTTCTGGTTTGGTCCCTGGAGAGGTGGAGGGGGCTGATTGTGCAGATGCTTGTGTGCGTGTGTGTGTGTGTGTGTGAGTTTGCGTGTGTGTGTGAGGGAGTTAGGATTTGATGGGATTTGCTGATGTTTGTTGCCAGAGACACACTCCTTTTGGGCCCTCACTTCATTGCTCCCAGCGCTAAACCAGTGACGTAAACACTGCCGGGTGGAAAAAAATGACCGAACGTTGACCTTTTTTTTTTTTTGTCCTTCTCCTAAATCCTATGCGAGCACAGAGCCATTGAGCAACCTGGAGATGTTGTCGCAGTCTTTCAGCTTCTTGTTGGTGTCAGGAGGAGCTATTGAAGGTTTTGCCGGACCAGCGTATGGCATGATTGAGTCTGTGCTAGCCTCAAAGACAGCGAAACAACCTCTGGCTCAGGGCCCCAACATCGTAGCCGTTGCGTTGACTCACTGCTCTAAAACTCAAAACATGGTCACTTCTTGAATATTTTCGCACTTCCTATTTCAAAACACTCACATTAAGCTAGTGTGTAATTAGAAATGAAAGTCAAACCTATTTCAGCCTCCTCCTTCTCTGTGATCTGGTACTTCAAAAATGTTTCTTTCATTTCTCTTACTATACCATCCATTTCTTCGAAAAATTGAGGCTGTGTCAATTTTTTAATTTTTATTCGCAGATATAGTTTCAGGGCAATAATGGCATATAATGACTCTTAAAGTGAAACAGTACACAAATGAAAGTAAATATGTGTTAACATCAACTCACTTACTATATTCCTGTAAATTTGATCTAGATCTGGATTGTCCAGATCTAAGAGATTAAATATATGTAAGCAGGACAACATTTTTCCCTTGTGTTCATGGAGAGTGTCAGCGGAATCATGACACTACAGAAAATTACATTTTGTACGACAGCTCAAACTACTGACGCAAACGCTGAGGCGTGGTATTTCGCAGATCTGAGTAATGCAATGACATCATGGTGACAACAACATCGCGATTGTGGTGTCATTGATAATTAAAAATGCGCATGTAAAAAGAGTGCTTGTATTGGAGGAAACGGTGGAAAGTGAGAAGGATACAGAACAGTGGAAAAATAATATACTATGAGAGGGGCCAGGGTAAAAAAAATAGCTATGGGTTACTGCAAATTTAGGTGAATTTTTTTTCTGTAGGTTTGTAATCATAGAAACATAAGGAATGCAACAACACTAATCCCAGAATTGGCGTTGGTGCCGGCACTGGGTTGTCAACTTTTAATCCTAAAATGACTCCGACTTCACAGCAATGACACGACTTTATGGCAATGATACCAGGTTTCTGCAACAATATTAACTCACAGCACAGATACTACTTTATGGCAACAATTCTAATTCATGGCACTTAACAGTAATGCTACAAGTCACCTAAATACAGCTTCCCTGTCACGACACCATTTTATGGCAATTATCTCACTTTACTGCAACAATACCGATTTGTGCCAACAAAACCTCTTCAAGGCAACAAAACAATACAATACCACTTCCTTCCAGCAATTATACTTCTTTACAGCAATGGCACTGCATAACAGTAATGATACCAAGTTTCTGCAATAATATTAATTCTCAGCAATAATACTGCTTTAAGGCAACCGTGTTTTTTTGTTGGCACTTTACCACTTTATCGCAGGACACATTATACCACTTAATGCTAGCAAAACCACTTTACAGCAGTGATGCTGAAATTTGGATGCCAATAAAGCAATCAGTGTCAGGAGGGTGGCGATATTTTTAACGTAATGCTGTCTAAAAACTGTTTCTAGGAGTTCAAGGAGTGAGTACAGACAATGAACTTTTCAGGAAATGCTGATAAAGCACTAGATATCGTTCAGAGACAATCCACGGTTACGGTTATATTGCTTTTCATGATCACCTGATGAAAATAAAACACAGTTTGAACGAAAGCTGTTAAATTACTATTATTGGCTAGTCCTATCTGCGTGGACTCGAATATGAGTACTAGTACTTTAAGTGGTATCAGTGCATCCTTAATTTAAAAAAGTACTAATTATAGACACTGTATGTCTATTTTAAGATGAAAGTATGCTGAAATGATCATTTTAAAAGCAAAAATCAGCATTTCAAACCACTTTACTTCCAGGTGATCATCGATTCAAAATCGAACTTGTTCACTTTCGCAGCGCTCCTGTTAAATCCTTACATGACAACATTCTTATCGAGCTCAACGCCTGATTGGAGAATGGATGGTGTGCGGTTAAATTTAAACGTGATAGTATGAGAAAGACGACAGAGCAGATGTGAGGCAGGGATGATAAAGAACCTTTGCATGTTTGGCCCTGAGCCCAATGTCACACACACTGCTTCCTGACAACAGCCATGCCATGTCCATGTTTACACAAACCCAACGCTCACTATCCAGCACACACACACACACACACACACACACACACACACACACACAAACACACACACACACACACACACACACACACAATACGCCGCCTGTATTTAACTCCCATATGGAAGTGTGTACACGTGTGTTGGTGGGGGGGTGATATATATTTAAGTAAAATCTCAGGCACAGATATCACACACATGCACACACACTCCATTGACAGCCTGCAGTGATGCATACTCCACATATTCATTCATTAAATTCACACCCGGCACTCCTGTGTGTATTGTATTACTGCATCCTCCCATTCAGTAAAGCACACCACACACACACACACACACACACACACACACGCACACGCACACACATCCACTCCCAGGCACTCATGAGTTCACTGTACATTTAAACATGCCCTCCCATTTCGTACACACAGACACAGCTGTGATCTGGCACTCAGGGACCACTGGCCTGCTTTATTTGATGTGATTTGACAGCTGGACAGTTGGAAGAAGAGGAGAACGGGCTGGAAAGAAAAGGAGAGTGGGCGGAATACAGTTTGAGGAGAGAGGACGGATAAGGAGCGGGATAAGGCACCGGACTGGGGCTGGCGTTACTGGTAGGAGAGGAGATGATGGGAGGAGGATCTGGGATGAGGAGTCTTGAAGGGGGGGCAGAGGGCCATCGCCTCTGATGAGGGGCACGTCCTCACGGGCGACGGCCCATTTTTTATTTCTAAAAGTAAACAGGCAGCCTGCGGGGGTCTGGGGGGTTATGGGAAAGGAGGAAACAGTGATGCTAATCAGGACGGCGCACACTTCCCCCTCCAACAATAAAACAAAACAACAGTGGAATCACGTTAAAAAAAACCCCACAGACAACAGTGGAGGAACGAGCCACAGCACCGCCGCGGCCCTCCATTTGAACTGCTAGTTTGATGATTGTTGTGAGGAAAGAGGCGTTCGCTAATAATCAGAGGAACGACTTCTTTCTGACTTTAACTACGTAACTGGAGTTTCCACATAAGACTTTTGAGAAGTGGTTGGGTCGTATACTGAGACAGGCTGTTTACGGCCCGGTGACTCAGGAATTCATAACTCATGAATTAATGCACTGCTTTAAAGGAAATCCCCTCACTGTAATTTCTTGGAGAATTTTTTGCTTTTGATGGATCTATATTTGTTGGTGTATCCATCGGTGCAAATCACACGCTAAAGACTGAATCCATTGCTTATCGGTGAATGGCTACTTCTCGAATGACACAAAGTTAAAATAAAGTTCTTTGTCTGTTATATTAACATTTTGTGACAGAAGGTTCAGTTATTGTTGCACATAAAAACATGTCCTTCAAAAAGGTGACATCATCCCTTCTCAACCTTTAAAGTGAAAAGTTCGGATATTTGTGACGAAATCTTAGGAGTAAAAGTTAAATGTTGTCTGAAAAATATGTTTTCAAGTCAAGAATTTTGCATAATTACATTTTTCAAAATACTTATGTGTATTTAAGTATCAGTGGAATCGCCATCGCAACAGTGTTTGTCAACGCAGATGCCCAATTTTATACTCTCCTAAACCTTAGTGCGAGGAAGAACTGGTTTGATTTTGTGAAAGGTCGGTTGAATATTTCTGAAAAGAGGAAGAGCGTTATCTATATAAGTTTTTGGGACATAATTAACTGTTAGTCCAATTTAGTACAACTTTGGTGTGAAATTGACTGGAAGGGATCCATCTTTTATTTACAATATTTTACTGTAATAGTTGGTCACTAGGGGGACGAAAGAAATAACCTCATGCTCATCTGAGGATCAGCAAAGTGATTTGAAGCAAATGACTGGAGGGAGGACATTTAATACACTGATCAAGAACTGGAAGACATATTTGAGTCACTTAAAAGTGGACATTTTTTTGTGCTCCCTTTTGGTTCCTCTTATTTTTTATACAACAGTATAGAAAGAAAAAAGGCATTTTTGTGCTAAACAGAGTGTGTTTCCTTGTCTCCATACCTTCTTCAAGGTATTTTCACTTTTAAAGGACCACTCTTTCAACTTTTCCTTCCCAGACTACTTTGAGTTTTATGTCGCAGATGCGTTAGTGCGGGAAGTTCCTCTTGATAGGGCTGTGACGGATTACTTCACTTTGAGAACATGCAGTTCTGAAATGCCTGGAATCACTGTTGGGCGATGATGCAACAGATGCCAGCTAATCAGCAGCGCTGGAGCTTTAGTGACTCCTTACAGAGACCTCCCGTTGTTTTAATATTTGCATCATGAGATTAGCCGTATCCACAGACCGTTAACTACGATGAGTGCACACTCCAGTGATGTGAACACCAGTACCTCTTTTCTCATAAGGTGTGTTTAGGGTACACCCTACATTGTAGGATACTTCGGTTAATTCTTCCCTATAATGAACAGTAAATTAATTATTCATATACAGTATATTAAAAAAGTTAAGGAATGCCCCATGCTAACTGTATTTTCACGGACGGGTCACTACTTCCTGTCACACACAACTTTCATTTATCATTGAGAAATACATTAAAACGCCAAAATGACGTTTGGTGCTGGAGCGACTTGTGGGCTTTATCTGTGAGCGCAGTGGCAACAATAAGGAGGGAGGGCACGACTAGAAGAGGGAGGACTGGGAGGCAAAGAGACTCAGAGGGAGGGTGGGGATAATTGAATTATCTGCACAATGGATTGATGGGGGGCACGTGGTGCCGCTAATGGAGGAAGAGATGTCCTTTTTAGCGAAGCTAATTGTTCAGAAAAGAGCTGAGCCTTTGTTCAGGGAGGCCCCGCTACGTTCCCACTGCACTTACATGCACACAATTTAGCAGAGCGCACACACACACCCACACACACACTCATGCTCCCAGAGGAGATTTTGGAATGTCAGGCAGAAGTGAACACACACATTAACACACACACCCACACACTCACACACACACACACTGCTCCTGTCCCAGCCAACCCTCTGATCTCAGCAGGAGAGCATCCAGCCTGTGGCACCTTCAGACAGCATCCACCACAGATAGAGCTGAGACCGAGCTCTGAGACAGAGGCCACAAGGACCCCACTGTTTTACTGTTCTACCGTCTGCTCTCTCTCTCTCTCTCTCTCTCTCTCTCTCTCTCTCTCTGTTGCACAATATTAAGACCCTACTTTATGATGCCTTTGTCAGTTTATACCGAACAAAGTATCGGCGGTCCAACGCTGCTCCACTGTGCGATATGAAATTGCCAGTCACAGACCAAAGAGGCGTGATGATGTGACGACATATCTTACACATGCAGCATTGTTTCATCACGGTAAAGGCAGATGTTTAGCTTTCATTGCTATGTGGTGGTGGAATTCAGGGGTGATGTGCTGTTTTCCAAGTTTGAAGTCATTTTTATTTAGTTATTTTCTTCTTTGAGTTTGCAGCTAAATGCTACTAGCTTTTAGCAGCTAACATTCAATCTTCATAATCCAAAACAACCACAGCCTCGCCTCCTGTCCCACTTTGCATTTATGCAAAAGTCCGGTCGCTACCTCTGCTGCTGTCTCGGAGGCGAAACAACAAAGAACCCCCGTCGCTCATGCATTATGCTTTCAGCACTTTGGTCGATGCTGTGTTGTATTTTAAAGGCGCTATACAAATGAAATGACTTGACTGAAACTGATCAGCCAGTTGGAAGAAAGTCATACCGATCCTGTATTAAACTTTCTACCTAAAACGGACTACTTTTAAACAGAGATGGCAGAATAGCACCACAATGGAAACCCCTCTCTTCGACAGATGTGTTTATTTGCACTGGTCAAATCAGAACCACCTTATTCATCCCTGTTGTGGGAGATTCATCATCTGTAGTAAAGGACCCATTGCCAGCTCACAGAGGGAACAATAATGGCACCTTCTTCTGCCTTTATAGCTATTAAAAACAATTATGAGGCCATAAAAGTGCAGCAGTCCCACCATGAACAGGGTGTTTGAAGGCTGCTTTATGCTCACTGTTAAAGATCGAACCCTCCTTCTGTACTCTGTGTTAATTTTGTTTGGTATTTGTGCCTGTTCTCTGAAAGCGTGACGATATATATATGTACCATTCGGATCAGTGCAGTACCATTGGAGATAGTTGGGGGCAGTGTTCCCATAATTCAAGCCAGACATGAGGCATGCCAAGAGACTCTCCACGCACGTGTCACAATGTCTTTAATGACCCCCCCAGACCCCAGCAGAACACATAACTGCCTCTTCTTTTGCCAATTTTTATTTAAATGACATTATCGTAACAGTCAGAAACTTTTGACTCTTCACTGCCCCCTTGTGGATGTATCCATGCCAACGTAAAAAGGACACATTTAAGTATGTGGTTGTTGAAGGATACATTGTTCGTAATGGACATATTTATTTTGATTTGTGCACTGTAACAAATTAAAACACTTGTTTTGACATGTATTCACATGCCAGAAGTTCTACATCAGAAACATGGTGGCAAGAGGCCAAAACATTACGATAGGCTATTTTGGACAAAAAAAGTGTTGTTCTATAAAAGGCAAAAACTAAAAAAAAACAACAACAAAGACATATTGTAAACATTCTATATTTATTTGCATTAAATACTTAAGTAACTATCTACACTTGACTACCTTTTAGAAATGCATCTTGATAGTTCTAGTTATGTTTTATTTCTCAATTACACACTAAGTGTCAAATGCATCACATCACATGACAGAAAACAGATATAGTTTAACAGATATATCCCATATTTGTAAAACGGAGTAGCAAAGAGGAACATGATGTTTATTCTCTTTCTATTTCTTACATCTCATTTATGTGGAAATGAAGCGATGCTGAATGGTGAAACTTTGTATATTTTAAATTTAAACGTACATCTGTAATTCATACAGACAAATGTTGTTATTTAAGGGTAATAACAGTGTAATTACTTGCTTGTGAAATTCTATATATTTTTTCCTAGTTCTGTTTAATATTTTACCAAAAAAGTATGTCTATCAAGTATTGATCTACTGCAGTGATATACTATTTTGAATTTTATTCTGTTACTGTTGCATTTTGACAATTCTTCACTCTATTTTCTACAAACATTCTTCCAGAATAGATATAGCATAAATGAGCCTTTAGAGGGGTTTATTATCGACTTGCTGACCTAATGCCATTCATTCGACAGAACATGCCAAATCTGCTGGGCCGTATCCGTTACCTGAGATCATTATGTCTGATTCTCTGTTTGGAAATGTGCGGGAAATCCTCGTGTTTGAAATAGAAACACTTGGTCGACTCATGGCGAGAGCACGGACATCAAAGACAAATATCACTTGACAGCTGTATGGATTGCTCTAAATTGAATAACCTTTAAGTTAACTCTGAGAAAAGCAGCAGGTGCTGTGGTCACATCTAAGGATTAGTCGGGCGGAGAACACAGATGTGGGAGTGAGAAACAAGCAGCCAGCAGACGAGAGACGCTGCTGCAGCCGCATACGCAGCGCTGCAAGGCCACTGAGTGAAGCCAGCTAACTGTCAAAACCATAGCAACAGCATTTGCAAGGCGAGGGAGAGAGACACTAACCAACACTTGTTTGATCTGGGCCACTTGTGCATAGAGTTACTGGTACATACACTGATCAGCCATAACATTATAACCACAGATAGCCAAAGTCAGAATCATATTCATTATCTAATTTATATGGCACCTGTCAGTTGGTGGGATATATTTGGCTACAAGTGAACATTTTATACTTGAATTTTTGTTGGAAACAGGAAAAACTTGCAAGCATAAGGATCTGAGTGACCTTGATAAGGGATCAGGTTAGAACAACTCCTGAACTAGAGATTTTGTCAGGTGTTCCCAGTCTGCGGTGGGTAGTACCTACGAAAGTGGTCTAAAGGACAACTGGTGAATTGGCGACAGCATCATGGGCATCCAAGGTACATTCATGCACATGGTTATCATGTTACTTCAGAAGACCTACTCAATTACAAATTGCTGAAAAAGTTGAGGCCAATTCTGATAGAAAAGTGGAAACAAAGAGCTGTTCTGGTTGCAAAAAGGTGGCTTACACAATCTAAAGTAGGCATGTTTTAATGTAATGGCGGGTCGTATGATGCCTGGGCAGTTTAACAATCAACAATCCTTCCAGCTGTATTGGAAAAGTTTCAAAAATAGCTTTTTTTTTGGTTTTGTATTGTGCATAACTTTTTGACACAAGCTGCCTCTAGAGTTGATGCAGTGATCTCAGTGAAGATAAATCCAATGTTTAGCATTTAACTGTTCCTTTTTCTATGGAAAAATATTTTTCTCATGTCAGTGCGTTGCTCATAAAAATGTGTTTGTTTTCGGGGTCATTGCACACAAGGCTGTCTAAGCAATAGAATTGGCCCAAGCTTTGAGAAATAGGTCAGTAACATAATGTTCTGAGATATAAGATAAATGTACAGTATGCTGCTGCTCAGACCAGATGCCCTTTGGTTGCAATTTCCTCGAAGAGTCTAAGACTTTCCGACATATCATATTAACTGTCACTTTCTTATTCTCATATTGTGTTGGTGCCTGCCAAAACAGCTCTTTAATATGCTATGTGTTCTGTTCTGTGACGACTTTATGTCAGAACCAGCATGATAGGTAGCCCAATCAGCAAGTTGGGCTACCTACATGCTTCAATGAGCCTTGGTTGGTCATGTGTTTTTTTGTCACCGGTTCACCAGTTGTCCTTCACTAGACCACTTTAATAGGTACTAACCACTGTGGACCAGGATCAAACAAGACCTGCAGTTCTGGATATGTTCTGACCCATGTCCCTGACCCTTGTCAAAGTGGCTCAGATCCTCACAACTCACATTTTTACCTGCTTCCTTCACTTTCCGGACAAAATATTCACTAGAGGCGATAGTAAAACGTTATTCTGACTTCACCTGTCTGTAGTTTATGTCTGTTGTGGCTGATCAGAACAGAATCCATACAAATATATGGACAGACAGGAAATCCCATGTTTATAGGCTGTCATTTTTATGTTGGGGGAATAAAAATGGTGAAAGAGCCGATATGAAATGCATTATCAATGTCATTATAGTTTATTCACCACTTTCATGAACGTAGTTTCTCCGGTGGCTTGGACTTACACGATATCAGTGAGGTGGTTATAAAGTTATGGATGATCATGTATTCATAAGTTTTCTGACTAGAGAAGTTAAAAGCAACTGTTCCTCAATAAAATGCCTGTTTCCATTTAAACATGCCATTTTCAGTATTTAATCCGTATACAGTAATGGGTAAAAAGGTTGTTTTTTTCTAGAACCAAAAAAGACAGATATATAAAAGAGGTAAACCCAAATTGAAATGGGCTACAGTGACGCCAGCCCAGATAGTAGTCGGCAACACCATTAAAGCCCTAATGGCTGCCCCCGGGCACCAAAGGACCTGTGCTGTCCTTTTAAGAACAGATACCAGGGAGTTCATTAACAGAAAACAAAGAGGTCCAGTCAGAGAGAGCGAGAGACTGACATGAAGTGAGAAGCAATTCTTCTCCCCACTCCCCTCCCCTATCCCCCCGATGAAGCAGCCCTCCACTCGCCACAGAACCCACCAGCACTCATCCCAGACGAGGCTCCTATCAGGCCAGTGAAACCTGATGCAGGGCAGCTAATGGAGCCGGCGAAGTACCACCGGTTTGAGAAATCCATGTGTGATCAATATCCCCGGCTCCCCAGCCTCCATACATGCATACTGAACATGCAGTTATACCATATTGCGTTGCATCATACTGTATGTTGAACCCTTTAGATTGCTCTTGAGGAGACTGGCGTCTAAGATAAAAGCCTTTACATTATTACCTTAATCAAAATAGAATGTGTCAGAGTCTATATTAATCTTTCGTGTTCTATTGCAGCTCTAATAATCGCTGTAGGTTCTAGCAGAAGGTGTCCAACATACCGTGATGTTTCTGTTTCCATGGGAGGTGTTCCTTAAGGACAGCGGTTTGGCGAGAAACCCAGTCTTTCTTTCCTCTTTGTCCTCCTCCAGTGGCAGAACTAATTCTTGATTCAATTTCCTGTAAGGCATGGTCAGTGTTCCCGATTATTGTTGATAAGAGAGCAGAAAAAGTCTTGAAAAAAAGTGATGCAGACTGGATTTTCATTGAAGATGCATTAACAAGACCTGACATCTGATTGATTTTTATATTTCTCGAAAACATTTGCTGCTTATTCCTCCTTTTCATTTGCATTTAACGGATTTGTCAAAGGTGTACCTCCTTATTAATGACATACCTGATGCTGAGTAAAGTTAAAACACAATATTAAAGGTGTTGTGGGAGTTTTTTATTGATCAGCACAAAACAGCATGAAATATTCGGAGGTGTTTATGAGGTTTGAGGTGTAAGTTATGAGGAAGCCTGCAGAATATAGGAGACTGACTGTCATTTTTAGTGGTTTCTCACATGAACTACTGCTGAGTTGGTTTGTACACAGCTTTTTAAAGATTCTTACACCATCTGCAAAGCCTCGGCTACTTTGGTTACTTACCTTTCTGTATTACAATGTGTTGTGAAACTACTCCTAAAGTGCTCAGAAGATGTCAACTGCGTTGTACTCCATTCTGGTTTTTCTTCAAAACACAACTATACAACACCCTAACAGATAACTTATCGCCTGTGAAATCTGAACTCTGAAATAAATACATTCATTGCCTCACACATCTGCATTCATGCAACAAAAGGAGTATCAGTAAGCTTGTAAGTATAACCAATACATGAACTCCATTATGTTTCAAAATAATCTGGCATATTAGCATTTGAGGACTTACTCTACAGAATTATGTAACTCGACCAAAACAAATTGGATAAGTGTCAAATAGTTTTCTAAAAAACATCCATGAAATACAAAATGTCCTCACTCTGATTGTTTTTCTACATTTTGAAACATGCTTGACTGAAAAATGTGTCCTTTCATGGAACATATTGACAGTTAAGATAGGAAATGTATAAGTGCCTCAAAGAAATAAAATATGCAAAGAAATGATTTTTCCACATCTTATTGTTGGTGAGGACAATAAAGGGTTAAGAAATCTTATCGGTTCCTGCAGGACCTTTTGAAATGTTAAAAATCCATTAAACTGGATATGCGTGCGGCGTATTTAAACATAAAGATATACACCTGGCCACTTGAAGATTTAAACCACTGAACGTTAAAAATAAATATAAATACTCCATGCTGTCATTGGGATGATGTAAGCAAATCAAATACAACTGATGGGATTGATATTGGTTTCATTAGATTACTGGGTCTGTGGTGGAGTGTTACCAGAGTTATGTTGGAGTTTGTTGACTGAGGAGTTTACAGTCATATTTGAGTAACAGTGGGGGGTTCTTTCTCAGGCTGTTCAGCAGCACTCGTGTCTCCAGAGTGTTTCTCATCCCTATAAAGTGGAGTAATTTGCGGGAACATGAAGACTCCCAACTGCGCCTGATGACGTGAAGGGGTCGGTTCTCACAGGCTCCGAGGAGGTGGTAGTAACATTCGCGCGCGTGTGTTTACGCGGACGTGTGCGCGCGCGGAGACTGAGAGGGGCGGGGTTCCGCTGTAATTGAATTGTGAATCAACTGGCAAGTAGGACGCAAACACCGCCCCCTTCAGCTGTCGTCGCGCTCCGGCTGCGCAATGCAACGCCCCTAGCCACAGATAGAGAGGAAGGAGTGAGTGTGTGAGAAAGAACGAGGAAAAGAAGGAGTGTGTGTGCAAGTACCGGAGAGGGAGAGAGGGAAAGATAAGTTAGGAGTGTGTTTTGCCCCACTGTGAGAGCTTAGGTGAAAATCAAGTTGCTGGTAGAGCTGAGCAGGGCGCGTGAAGGAAGAGAAGCTTTTCTCCTGTGTATTGTGAGTGCGGAGCTGTAAGAAATAGAAGGAGGCTCGCGCGTTAATAAGAGAGCTGATGGTCATGACGGCAGCTGTCGATATGAAACCGACGTTAACAATCATAAAGGCTGAAAAGATGGACGGTGAGTAACAAACAACTCTTCTCTGACAGCTAACACGAGACTCCGAGCGCTCCTCCGTGTTTCCCTGTAAACGCAGCCATCTGGTGCTCAGTGATCATCGTCGGTAATCAGATGCGCTGCGAGGGACGTAACATGCGGAACGCATTTCGGTGTGAAGGCAGGCACGGCTGGTTGCTCAATATTGTACTCAGACTACACTGTGGGGGAAATGCAGCCGGCAACTGGTGTGTCATTTTATTCAAGAGGTGAGGGTGAGGCGAGGGTGTTTGAGATAAGGGGCTGCATGAAAAAGTTCTTCTCACATTCTTCATAATCTGATGTAGTCACATGGAATATGTTGTTCGTGCGTAAATGATTGTGACATTTCCTGGTTTTATTCGGATTATTTGTGATTGCTGACACTTTTGTTGTGTGTTGCATTTTTCCCCAGTTAAGTCGGGGGGGAAAATGCAGCACACAAATAATCCTATTTATTATGTGTGCTAGACTGTGGAGAGGTTAAGCATCTCCACACTTTTGTTTTGACTGTGGAGATGCTTAACCTGTGGCTCAAATGATCTCACTCTCTTTTCATCCTGCTTTCAACCCTCTGGGGATCTCACCCCATCAACATCTCCCACACTGTATCCAGTGCCACCCTGGGAGGGCCGGGGCATTCTGCCCAGCCGGGTTAAGAGACATGCAGTGGTGCTTAATCACTTCCCTCCCCATCTCCTCCTCTACGTCCCTCCTCCTCTTCTTCTCCTCCTCCTCCTCCACCACCACTGGGTGGTTGAACTGATTCCACAGTGGCAAGGAGAGGCAGGCTGAGGTGATGAATCTGCAGTGCTGAGGCTTGCCTCTCTGACCCTGCTGCCTGGAAGACTTGGCTCGCTCCAGGGGTAGTCCAGGGTACAAACCCACAACCGTGAGCCGTGTTGGTTCATGCATTTCGAAAACCTTTGTGTGGTTTCTGTTCTCACGTTTACTCATGGTGGCATATTTAAAGCATTTGCAGCTCTTTACATGATTTAATCCCTCTGCGTTTCAGCGGCTCAGGTGGCGTTTAGCCTGTTTATAGAGCAGCATTAATGCATCAGGAAAATTTGATTCTAATTGCCACTGTTGACCCACTGAGGGCCTGTGACTGACCACATTATCCACCTTTCTGCTCACTGTCAGTACCTGCAGGGCAAAGATTTGGATACACACACATCACTCACACGTAAATTAAGTACCCAAAGCACTGCTTAGTTGCCAAATGCGTTCTTTTTCTTGCAACACCATTTCACAATGCTTTGCTGCTGCAAACGCTCACTTGGGTGCACCCAGGTCAAGCTGAGGCTACCAAGGAGCAACTTCACACTGACACAACTTTTCTCCATGACTCTCTCACACACCGACACACACTGTCTGCTCATTCACCTCTTGGTCTTCCCATTCTTGCAAGATCAACCTAACACCAATGTGAATTGCTGTGCTCATCTGTCTTGACTGAGTGTTGCATGTAAAACCAGGAATGCATTTGTTGACTTGTCTTGTTGGGCGAGCCTGCTTGGCATCATGAGGGCTCTCTCTCTCCAAACACCTGCAACACCATACTCTACCTGACCAGACTTAAGCACCAGCCGCCAGGCTTTACTATACTGTTTGTTTTCCTGTATGACAGAAGTGCAGATAGTGTCAGCTTACCCGAGGCCTGTCCTCCACCTCTCCAGCAAAGGTAATTCCTTTTAAAGTGCGCACACGCTGCCGGGGTCAGAGGTGCACCCAAACAAGGTATCAAACGTTCCACATTGCTTTTCTTCTTCTGGTCAGTTGTAGTAGTCGACCCCTGACACAGCGGTGAACTGTTAGTTGTGTGTAACACAGATCACAGTAGCTTATTATTCAAATATTATGTAACCTTAACAAAACCTTCAGCTGCACAGAGACTGTTAGGAGTGTGCGTTACTTAACGGGGAGCGGTGTCGGGAAATTACCGACATGACGGCACAAGCACATCATGTCTCCATTACGTTTGGATTTATTGGATGGTAAAATATACTGTAGTAAACGTTGTTCTGAGGTTATCTTATCAGTTCAAGAAGGCTGTCAATCATTCACGACACATGAAACCGTCTGTTTTGGGCCTGAGTCTACTTTGCTTCGCTGCTCTGTCAGGCCTGAAGGTTAGGGATCAGTGGCTGACAGGAATGTTTGTGAACATGCCCCGCTGGGTGGCATGTGTGAAGGCATGGAAGGAGCATGAGTGGGAGGCCAACTTTTATCTGATCAAAATACTGATGTTTGTTATAACTGGCGTGCCTGATGCTTCGCCGTCAGCCCTTATAAGGTATCCGTGACAGCCGCGTACAGTATGCACACGCAGGCTTACACAAGCCACAAGACGACTCTTACAAAGTCTTCGCTGGATCTCTTTTCCAAGGTGTTGGTGCGGAATGGAGAGGGGCAGCTTGTGTCAGAACAGAAGGTGTTATATAAGCCTCAGGTTTTTGCCTCAGTGTGTTTTGTGTCAGCAGTCCTTCTGAGGCGCATTTTAATATATGCCAATGTTTGAGTGTGCGTGGCTGCCTGGCAGCTGTGCAAACACTGTTTGGGTGATCCGGGCTCCTCTTGATGTGGTTCATCAATGAATGGGACCAAACAGAGTAAACCTATCCACTTTTCATCAAAATGTGCGCCGTGTCAAATTGAGGACAATATGGCGTCCCAGATCAAAACTTCATTAGTCAGTCTAGTGTTTGGGGGCGTGACACATATGTCACTGTGAAGTGTTTGAGCGGGCCATGTCCGTGTCTAGAGGGCATCAGATACCAGCTTCCTCAATGGGCCTCCCTGTGCCGCCCAGACTTGTCAACAGAGGCTGGATGCTAGTGAAGTAACTGTCTGTGTATTTACACAATTACCTTGCCTCTTGAGCGCCTCAGTGAGGCCACTATGCCCCCCCCCACCATCATTCAGTCAGCGATTCATTCATCGCTCCTCCTTTCAGCCTTTCCTCTGCTGGGTCCACCATGTAAACATGAAACAATTATACTGCGTGGTTTCAATGTTGGCGCTTCCCCGGTGACTACACGCCTTAAAGCTTACTCATAAAGTAAGGCATGTTCTTGCCACATACAGGAGTCTGCTTAACGTTAAGCATATGGCGAGGTTGGGTGCTGGTGTTTGGGGTTCTCAAGGTGCGGTGGATATGGTGGTGGTGAATAGTCCTATTCTAATGAGAAATCACTATGATTAGAGTGGAATGAGATTTCAACAACTGCTTCTTTTACTCATATTCTGCAACCAAAACAAAATTCAAAAGCGTCCTTGGCAGCAGTGGAACGCCGCTTTTATGGTATCAGACAACAATCATTCACCCACTCACTCACACATTTCCTCCCCCTCCTTTCCCTTTCCTCCTCCGTTTCCAGTGTCTTTCTTTTGGCCACATGAGTGTGTTGCCTTGATGTGGTGTATAGTGAGTTCCTGGTGAGTGCATATTGTCCCATCCCTAGTAATTCCTTGCTTGTAATCCCTGAGTCATGCCACTAAACTCCTGCTGCACCACACACTGGCTGTCCGACTGTGTGTCTGCTTGGCTCGCTTACTGGTTTCTGCAACCACAGGCCTCTCCCCTCCCCACTTTACCAGTCTGACAGTGAACCTTAACTGGCCTGACTTTGCCCCGTCATGGCTCAACAACCACCCACTCATCTCAATATGGTCCTCAGCGCTTTAGAACTTTTTTTTATTTTTAATTCTCCTGCTCTCTATCTGTTTATGTTTTTATAGTTCCATTTTTAGGAACTGTGTTTCTTGTAATGGAATGGAAACCGGGCTAGTTAAAAAAACACGCCTGCTTTGAGAATTAGTCCACCGTCCAGGAAGGCAGCAGATCTGTCCCACCGCGGATGTTCAGCTGTCCTCAACCAGGCCATGTCAGTCTTATTTTTCTAGCGTGGGTTCCAGATTTTCTTCCTTTTTTTCTCCCCTCTTTGTCTGCAATTTTGGTTCACCACCTGTTTTTTTGGAGTGAGCACTCATTGCATGCTTCTTTGGTGCACATCACCTGTGCACTAAATGGGACACAGCCGCAGGCTTCAGATGTGCTGTATTGAGTTATTGGCCTGCCTAAGCAATGAATAATACAGCCGAGTGTGTTTGAGTGGGTGGCTGGCTCTGCAAAGAAGGTGTGACTCTGTGGTGATGAGTTTGGCCTTAATGACGCAACGTTATTGCAGCCAAAGAAGATGTTGAGGAATGGAAATATTTCTAAGGTTGTAGGCAGACTCTAGAGTTAAGTTATAAAAGTAAAATTGCTGTACCACATTTAGAATCAGAATTTTGATTTTGACAATGTCAGGAACGCTGTGGTATTGGAGAGAAATGATCTGAGCTCATTCTTTTCACACACATGGTCACAAGAGAAGCTGTCATCACTGCCCCGTAACATATTTGTTTTATGCCTATTGTTACACCTCTCCGTGACGAAGTCTGAGTCATATGACACAGAAATTTTACAAGATATGTTCATTGCTTTCGTCATTGATCAGGCACATTGTCAAAAAGAACAGCACGATATCCCCCAAAGTCCAGTCATTCTTTGCATAAGTGAGTCAGAGTCTGTGTGTGTCTGTGTGTGTCTGTGTGTGTTTGTGTAACGGGAAGAGAGGGTGAGAGAATGCAGAGAGCGTGGATAGAGATCAAGAGGAGATGAACATGAGTTTAAACATCTACAATGATAAGGCCATATTTTGGAAATCATTTTCATCTCTTGATTTCGAAACGCTAAGTCGTAACTTTCCAGTTATCATATGGTGGTTTACGTCGTCTAATCAGCCGAGTCAGCCGAAGCCGAAGTGATTCACATCATCATGGAAAATAAGACGCAGATCTCGAATGAGATATACGAAGAGAGATGAGGCCAGATGTTTGATGTTCTCTGCTTATATTAGCCACAAACTACTCTGAGCCTGAAATAGAAGACTAATTCATCATCTTAAGCTGAAACTGTTTCGCCACTTGGACCGCAAGTCATTTTTGGTTGCATTAGAGGAAAACAAGAGAGCTGTGAGAAGCGCATTAGCGATTGTAAAACAGAGGCGGAATGTGAGGCACGCAACATGAAAACACTGCGGCGGAGGGGGGATTTATTCATCAAGTCTCCATCTGGTTGCCCATAGTTAGCCTTCAAACAATCAGCAAGCGCCTATATATGTTGTATAGTTAAACCCACCTGCTCACATACGTATGTGTTCCACTAAAGAATGGTGAAGTTGCAAAAAACGTGTGTGAATGTGCGACTGCGTACTGTCCCACATAATTCAGGCTCATATCAGGAACCTGCTTATGGAATGTATCAGTTTGGAATAAGATTGGGCAGGCACCATGTTTTGCGTAAAAAAATACAACACTGAGAGTAAACTGTTTGTCAGATATGTCGTGTGTTTGGTTTAACGCCTAAACAGTTCTCCCATAGCATCCCCCGTCTGTTTACAACATGGATGGAGGTTGGGAGGGCGGCGAGCCTGCATACGGCGAGGCTCACACCACCTGCACTCTCAAGTACAGCGAGTGCTGGATTCCCATCTCCAACTCTGTGACACACGGACGAAACAAGCCAATCAAATCCTTTTTGGTTGTGCTGTCATTGTCAGCAATTTTTGAAGAGTGGTTTCCTTAGAGATGCAAATTTGTGAGCGGGAAGTTGGTGGTTCAATTCCCCTGCCTGTGGTTGTATGGGCCAGCTATCATGTGTGTAATCATGTGAATGTGATCAGGGCGTTCCTGGAAAAGATGGAAAGACTCTCAGTCTACACCAATATTATTTTTCTGCCCTTTCAAAGATAGATAGGAGAACTTGAAGGCTGTGCAATGTGCCGTTGTGTGAAGTACATTACTGTTGCTCAGCCTCTAATGCTGGAGGCCTACTTCAAACCAGGCATTTCCACATTGTTAAAGATCACAGAGCTACAACGTTTGTAGACATAAGTGATACAGAGTCAAAGCCTGCTGAAAATGCTTCGCCTGTTTCCCTCATTCTCCTGGAAAGGAAAGAATTTCCATGAAGCTTTTAGCGAAAAATATATTTAGCGTCTGTTGCTGATGGTGTGTATCATTTCAAGCACAGAGGTAACGTCATATCAAGCGCCGAGACCTCGGCATAAACAGTAGAGTTAATGCACTTTAACATCATGGGCTAATATGATTTCAGAGATGGAGGGAGTGGAAAAAAGAAAGACGGCAAGGCAGCCATTGGGTATTAGTCTCACTTAGGGTCTGGTTCAGTAGCCGGTATGTCTGCTGGTGATGATCCTGGACAACTCTAGTTTCATGGCCAAAGACAGATGTCAGCAGTAGTGGCTTCGTCCCACACAGCTGCTTTACACCACCACAGGCTTGTGCTTCAAGAGGGCAGCCAGAAGCCAGTGGTGCAGGCCTAAGAATAAAACTAGTGTTTCAGCACTGTTGTCCATGATGGTGGGATTTAGGTTAACACTGCCCTGCATTGTAGCAGCAATGGCACTAAGTCTGGTCTGGCCTCTTCATACTCTGAGCCAGGACTATACATCTATTCCTAGTCCTTGGTATTGAAATGGAAATCTAAACAGCGGCGTGGCGGCCTGAACAAGCTGCCCTCTCAAAACCAGACTGCCACCCCATCCTCCTCCTCTTACTCCAGCCACCACTTTATCACCCTGTGGCGCTGAATGGCCCTCTTCATGTTGGTTGGGTTTATGACCCTGCATTCTCAGACCAGGGGTCCAGATACAAATCTCCATCAAAGACTCGCTCAGATACCACTGTCACCTCTGGTCTGCTGTGGTCATGCTGGTCTGCTTTAAAGAGCTGATTCTAAACCCTTGGCAAGTTGCCAAGTCCTCCTCTATTTTTTTTTGTGCACCATGGTGTGATCCCGCTCATCTGTGCCTATATGCATGCAGGGATATTCAGGAGTGGTGGTTCCCAAAATGTTTGACCCTCACCTGAACCCACAACTCACCTCACATCCCACAGGAAATGGCAAATTAGCCGCAGGAAATTGGCTACTTTGCTGTTGTTAAAAAAAGCCCACTATACGTTCAGTACAGATGGGCAGAGGGAGAGAGAGGGAGACTTGCTCTGACTCCGATTTAAATAAGTGACGATTTGACCCGACCATCCTCAAGTTTTTCCACAGCTGACTCTGGTTTCCTTTCTGAAAAACCAGACACCCCTAGGGTTATTTATAGCTCAGTCATGTTATAGAAAGCATATTGTCCCTTTTTTTGTTTGGCCTGGTCGCCTCCTTTGCTTATGCTGCTTTCTATCATTGCATCATTCAGTGTGGAGGCAGCAGTCCAGGCTTTATGAATGAACTGAGTCTCTGCCAGAGGCTGGGAGATGGCACTGATCCCACTGTGATGTCACGGAAGAGACCGGCAGAACAGAGGCAGCTTTCTGAGACCTCCCATTCATTCCTCTCGATCTCTCTCCGCTGTGCCCACCCTCGGCTCTCTTGTCCTGTGATGGGCTCACATTACAGGCTGGTGATTCATCCCTTGCCTCTAAGTATCCCCTCACCCACGCAAGATGCTCCCTTGCTATCTCCGTCAGCCCTGTCCTGCCCTGCCCAGCCTAGCCCAGCCTGTTACAGCCCCGTAGACTTTGGCCCCGGTTCAGATTTCACGCCCACGCTCTGGTGATCAGAAGACGCAGGCTGCTAATTTAGTTCATGTGTGCATGTGTGTTTGTATGTGTGTCAGTTTAACAGACCCACAGTCTCTAAGGCTGGGCTGGTGCTTGGTCAAAAGGTACACAAGTCTGTCAAAGACGAGCCCTCTGGGAAAAAAAAACATAGTTACATTCCCCAGACTGTCCATTACTCACATCATGGTAATAAGGGCGTGGCTAATCAATACCTTTTTTCTGTACATCAAGACTCAACATCAGCCTCGCTTCATCATCAGCCCCATGAATATATTGACTTATTCTTCCTTCTGCGTCATTAAAAGAAATTGGTTTCATGTCATGCTTTTCACTCCACACACTCTTTTCACTCTTGTTAGCCAAATGTGATTGCAATAATGTTGCCTGTGATTTACGCCCACATTCCATGCGCTAAGTGGATGGGACTCATTTTGCGGACAGACCCGCACCATCTAATGTGGAAAGTGATGACTTGTGGATGCTCTAACTCTCTGTACGTACTGACCATTCTGTATCTAATGGGACTCGCAGGCATTGAAATCCTATCAGGACTTCATCATTGACTAGATGTTGTCTAGATCCAGGCTCGCTTGTCTCACTAATGGATGCACGCTGTACATTAGGCCTATGGTTGATATCATTTTCCTAGGGATCACCATGGAGATCTGGGTCCTTTGTTTGCTTTTCAGCATCGTTCATGGTTCAGTTTACAAAAAATATCAGAAAGCAACGTACACAGAAAATGTGCAAGACCATCTGAGGGAAATGTTTTTAGCAAAAAGACATAACAGTAAATGTAAAGCTTGCACCCCCACATTGAAAATAAAACCAGTCTTTTGCCTTTTGAATTGCTCCAAGACAATAAATCCCCCTATTTTTGAGACTATTTTTAAACAGGGGAAAATGTACTGTAAGGCAACTAAATTGCATATTTTAATTTCCCCCATAATCACTCCTATATTTCACTCTTCATAGTTCCTAATGGTTAGTTATCATGCACGATGGTGTTCAGTGTCTTTGATGGAGGATTTAGTGCTTAAGGGGGTTCAAGGCTGTGTGGGCTGGGTTGATAAAAGCGATGGCGAGGGAGGGGCATAATAGTTTGAAAGTGCAGACAAACTCTGTTCCATCCAGCTGAAAGAAAGCGGCAAATTTCCCCCCTTGCCTTCACATCAAAGCTCAGACAGTCTGAGCCCCTGTCACATCTCAGTTTGCAGCACGTTCGCTGTTGCACACTGATGCTCCTTACAAGAGAAATTAGCTCATTAGACGCTCAGACTGCCTTGCTGTCAGGGTAAACTTGTACACAGAGACAGCTTCTTCAGGTCTCATTTTCATTGTGGAGCCGCATGGCTCATTTTGATGTGTGACAAAAGTCTATGTGAAGTCTGTCTGCCGACGTACCTGCCTGCTGTAAAACTACAGATCTTCTTCCTCCCTCACTTTTTTACTTCTTACGTGAATGAAATACTTTGGGGGTTTTTTCGCCGGTGTAAGAGCGAGCGATGCATTATCACAGGCAATTTAATCACATGGAGAAACAAGGAGCTCTTGTCTGTCCCCCGCCTTGGGCTTGTTGTGAAGTTTTTTACTTTGGAGAGAAAATAGAAGGGAAAAAGGAGCCAAAGACAAAAAAGAGACCGGGAGGCCTAATTTTGCAAACAGCCAGACAGACATTGGTTACATGGGCGAAAAAGGGACAGCTGCTGTGCATTCCAGACGAGGTCGAGACGTCAGGGAGTGGTGAAAACAACCATGAACTGTATGTTGCCCTGGCGTGCTGCTGGCAGATGAAACCACAAGCCGGAGGAGATGCCAGAACATCTGGGTTCAACAAATGGGGGTGCTGTCAGAGGAGTGACACTTTGCTTCATAACTGGTCTGCCTTTTAACCCTTCGGTGTATGGAATCCAGTTATTTGAAGTAATGAGCTGGATCGACACATTCTTTTTGTGTGTGCCTTTACCTGTTGAAGCCCGTTGAAGCCCGTTGATACCCTGTTGAGATGTCAATTAAGATAAGAAGGCAACACCATTACGTCAAACTGCAGTCTAGCAAATCTTGATATAAATTTGTTTGTCTTTGTTGTGTTAATGACTGTGGGAGTTTTTGCCGGAAAGATGAAGGCGTGCCACTTAATCAGAACTCTATATTCCCTTTTTGATTTCTATTTACAAGTCATTTGTAAGCCTATTCTAGTGATAGTGGCTCGGGGGTCTTTCCCTCTTCTCCCCTTGTCATCGCCATTGCTCTCCCCCCTGATCCACTTCTGCAGCTTGGTCAATCTAATTAAATGAGTGCGAGTCATCAGGCACTGTTTAAAGCCTTCAAAGGGTGCTCTGTTCTGCACTGGGTGCCCACTGGCTGTGAAAATAGAACAGTGAGCCTAGTGTGTGACTGAGACCATCAAGACAGCCCACCCCCCTGCTCTCCTAGCCGCTCACTGGTAGCCACAGTGACATCATGACATCATCACCTCATCCTTCGACCTTTGACCTCTCAGAATGCTTGACCCCATGCTTGGTCTGGTGACAGTAGGTCCACTGTGTGGGGGCAACACGGTAGGAGGGCCTTCAGGGGTCAGGGTGTCACGAATGGGCACCAGGCGCGGCTATCCCACCCAGAATGTGTGGGTAGAAGAGGGGTTTATGTTTGCAGTATCTGCAAATAAAGTTGTTTATTTATTTGCCTGAGTGCCAGATGAGTGAGATCAGCCTCCTGACCCCCTAAAAAACCCCCAGAAACTGTAGACAATTGTATAAAAAAGGTGCTTAATCCTCTTTGTGAAGGAAAAAAGAAAGTCCCCTCTCCACTTTTAGGCGTAATGAAAAATGTGCATAAGTAGTATACATGCAGTGTTACCGGTTCCCAAACTGTTTAGATCAGACTATTCTTTTTAAATAGATGGCCACTGATATGGAGAGGGTGTCTGTCTAGACGGCATGTAATTGTTGTGTCATGTCCTTGATCACGGTCAGATACAACTGTGTTGTTTTTGTCTGCTGTTGGGGGTGCATGAATATGTGTGTCTTTGTAGTTATCTAACTGGAGAACATCCACAAGACACTTTGTCCGTTTCATCTCAAGCCTTCATCCAGTCAGCTTTATCGGGATGAAATACGGTGGAGGATGCATTGCCGTAGCTTCAGTAATCATGATGATTTAACCCGTTTGTAATACTAAATGGTAATTGCAATCCATAACCAAATAGAAAATAATATCTTAACTGTCTTGGTCATTTGTGATTGGCAGATCCAGAGTGTGGTGACGTCCCCCTGCTCACTCCAGGAAGTAAAGAGATGATGTCCCAGGCTCTCAAGGCCACCTTCAGTGGATTCACAAAGGAGCAGCAGCGGCTGTGTATTCCTAAAGGTAAGGCAGTCAGCCGTTTGCACTATTACCAGTTATCACCCTTTTAATTACATTCACCCTTGCATTGCAAAAAAGTTATTCTCGCACACTGACTAACTTTCAAACAAATGTCTATTGCAGCTTTTCGGTTTCAATAAATAATATTTCTTTGCAAGTTAGTCAGTTTGCAGACATTCCTTTTTTGCAAGTTTTTCCAGACTTATCCCTGTCTTACAAACCTGGCAGTAAGAACAGACGTGTAAAGTTTTTGTTTGTCAGTGATTATGTTCCCCCTGGCAGCCGGACAGCTCAGTGGGTTACACCACTGACTTAGGTCCAAGAGACTTGGGTTCAAATCTCAGTCCAAAGAGGGCGTAGCAGACATCCAGTACCCGGCCTCATCTAGTGCTGGTCCCAATCCCGAATAAAAGGGAGGGTTGTGTCAGGAAGGGCATCCTATGATAACAAAACCTATGCCAAATCGATAAACAGAACGAGGCGATCTCTAAAAAGGGAAAGAGCCGAAAGAAGTTGATTTGATCATGTTCCTCCTGAGACTAAAATGACAAAGTCGAATGTATATCCTTCTATCCATCTGACTGTCTGTATCAGATATTGTATGAGTATATCTCACAATCTAGGTTAATGCAGACACATCAAGAAACTACTAATATTCTAACTTTGCTTTCCATTTAACACTCGAATAATCGTTGAAAACTTAAAGTGAGACACTATTTGCTTTGATATTAAATTCAAAATAACATGTATGAGGTGAAAACATGTATTTAAACATTATAGTAGAATATTCGATTGTCAAATGTTAAATTGAATTGCAAGACGAGGCATGATGATACAACAGTGAATGAAAGCATGTCCGCAAAATTAAAAAGAGCAATATATAAATAGAGCCAACTCAGATTCTTTCTCAAGGAGAGGAAGACGTCAAGACTTTCTTGGGTCAAAGCTACTTATTTGAGGTCCAGTTCAGCTTCTATAACTTGATTTTCTTGGCTCTTAACATCTGTGATGTCTTGAGCTCAACTACTGTATAACATGCCCCCTTCACACGATCACACAACTGCTATTTATTTCCATTATTTCACTGCAACTCTTTACCGACATTTAGCTAATTATTACTTTAAAAAGTAAATGTGTCACTAAAACTGTTTGTCTGTTACACTTTGCAGTTGATCCACGGTTAATTTGTCTCCCAAACCATGTGCTGAAACTTCTGATCATGGTTCAGCTATGGTCCAGTGAATCTACATTTAAACAAATATTAAACAGGATGAGTAGTTGTTCTTTTAGATCATTTGAACTTTTAGATTTAAGATCATTATTTTTGTTTCCAAGCAAATGGGATTTTTAAAGTGAGTCTGGCAATTGATTAAATGGCAAACTATACATTCTGGATTCACCAAATTTTGCACATGTCTTAACCATATTGCATAGTTCTACCTTTTTTATATTTGGAATGTTATACTTTTTTGTGTGTAGCTGCCATGGTAACAGATTTCAGATGAATCTGGATTGCGTTCAACTTGTCCAGAGTATATCTCCCCAAAACTTCTTAAAGCATTAATTAACCATGATAAGCCATAGCACCTTTTTATTTTTTTTATTTTTACACATTTTATATATAGGATATACCTTTTTTTTCTATTTTCTTTTTCTCTTTTTTGCTTTTCCAACTTTATTTACAGCTTGCACAGAATGAAAATATTGATAAACCAAACTTGGTGACCACCCACACGACCGATAGCTAGTTTCTGCCCTCTAAGGCATGGTACCTGTAAGGAACCGTGAAATAACCATACACGAAGACCTGAAGAACAAAATAAGATGAATCAACGCCACGCAGACTTGTTGACGCTTCACCGCAGTTGCAACTTTTAATATTTAGTTTTTTCTCCATAATAAATCTTTTGGGAATTTTCCAGGAAAAGACGACGTTATGGTTGGTTCATTTATATCCAAAACATTATGGTATACTCTAAAACAGGAGTTGAGCATATATTATATAATGAGTCTGCAAGTTTCATGGGGTATCAGTGGAGTTTGTGCTCTCTGTCTTACTCTTGTGGAATTGGGGAAATAAAATCTTACCAGTGAGGCGTGATTCCTCAAGGCCATCTCAATGTGTCACAAATCAGACCAGTTCACAGCAACGCCTGCTTCAGATCCTTCAGTGGAGGATTTACTGGAAAGAGGAGACACCCAGCCATCCCAACAGCGTCCATTCCTTCCAGTTGACACATTTCACTCTAGGCAGACTGACTGACTGCAGCATCCAGAGACTGTAGACAAAGAGACAGACCATATAAGAGTTGACTTTGTAAATGGAAGCCGGCCGCAAGGCTTCTTCAGACTTTTTGGAACCAGCAGGACGTTCAGTTTAACTGTCTCTGCAGTCATTCCACATCTTGGCTTGTCATTACGCCTGCTGTCTACCTCCACTGGTGACTGCCTGTTGGCTGCTGACTGGTTCGGTTCCACAGAGGGGACGTGATGTAGGCAGCAGCAGGGCATTATACAGAATGTGGTGCAGTTCATAATGTTCTAACTAACCTTGAAGTATCATCATGTCAGTCACAGGTTGATAAGAATATCTGAGTGAATGTGTTTGGGCACCTCAGTCTGATTTCACGTCATCTAATATTCACGCTCCTCTTCAGATCCCAGACAGTGGACAGAAAACCACGTGGCTGAGTGGCTAACTTGGACAGCGAACGAGTTCAGCCTGAAGAATGTGGACTTTGAAAAATTCTGCATGAACGGAGCCACCTTGTGTGCAATGGGGAAGGATCGCTTCCTGGACTTAGCGCCTGACTTTGTGGGTGACATCCTTTGGGAACATTTGGAGATGCTCCAGAAAGGTTAGGCCAGTTATTTTTATCTACATCTTATTTACTGTCCGTGGCATTTTGTAAAGTTTTTGTAAGACAGAGACCAGAGGCTAAGAGACTTAATCGCACATACAGCATGTTAGAGAAAGCGTGACATTACTGCTTGCACCAATTTAGCAACACCGTTGGCATTTGCTATAGTAACTGGAGCCAAACAGGAAGACACAATTTAGCTGGGGGCCATTAATTTTTCATAATGCTGGATGCAGTTACATGATACATGAAATCAATGACGAGGTCACTGACGCTCGCTCTCCATCTATTTTTCATGAAGAGGATACAAAGCATTACCCCATCAATGGACTGAGCTCCAACTTCCAGGAATCACGTTATACCTCAGACTACTTTGTCAGTAAGTACTCATCACACTCACAGTCAGTCACTTTGTTTAGTAGCATGAGATGAGTGCCTGAAAGATGAACTTAAAAAGATGAAGATGAAGGAGGGATCGTGGAAAAGACCAGAATGAATAGGAAAAAACACCATGAATTTAAAAAAAAAACAGCCTTACTGAGTCCTTTATAGTCAGACGAGTCTGAAATGTTTCTTGCATCTCAGCCTCTCCATCTGCAACATTACAAAAAAAGTATTCTACGGAGGCACCAGGAGTACGTACCATTAACATAACACAAAAACAAGAATCGCATCATTTTCATCCTGCATTTGATCTGGGATTAAGTTCTAATTGTATTGGCAGGTCGTAACATTTTTATGGTTGGTTGATTCATAAAATTTCTCTTAAGTTTGACCAACAGAATTTGAGCAGAATTTAATTTGGTGGAACAATTTTGAATTTAAGGTTGAGGACAAATTCTTACTGTTCCGTAAACAGGTGATTTGGTCATGGCCGTTTTTGTCCGATCCTTATTGGACTACATTGTTTGGCTACTGTGTGACTAATTGCTAAAAAAGTTAATGCCGGTCCTTCTGATAGAAAAGTGCATCACAGAGCTGTGATATCGAGCATGAGGTTTTAATGTTGTGGCTGATCATTGCATTTCATCAATCTAAGTTTCAGCTAATGTCAGGCATATGTCAAATCAATAATGTTGCCTTTAATATGTTCGATTCAGCCTGTTTCCGTGACAGAAAGAATTAACGGCGCTTAGGGTTATGAAGTTTAAAACTCCTAGGTGCTGTAGAAGTTTAACAGGTCATTGCAGTACTCCTCTTTCTCGTCACGCCCTGAGGAAGACCCATTGTTGGTCGAAACCATTCTGTTTTTTCCTCCTTTTTTGTGATTTTTTTGCGAGACTTTTGCCAGAGACATGTCCTGAACAATAAAGGCATTTAAGCTATGTCCTTGGATTGACGTTACCGTGCCAGGAGGAAGTCTGGCCCAGGCTTTCCTTTGTCTGTAGTTTGCAAATACCTTTTTTCTGTCGTATTTGAATAAGTTCCATGTTAATACGACAATGTTCTGAAAATGATCCAGGGTAGTAGTTGGCAGTGTAACTCTTCAAAATCAGCATGAACTCGGGTACAAATGAGAATGTTTGTCATTGTTTTTTGTCGTTCTGGCCATGGGTGGCTGCCAACAGCTGCGCCGAAAGTAAGGCCGCATTCTCACACCAATTAGATTTCCCTTGTTTACACAGCGACGATAACAATGGCGTTTTCAGAAGATTAAACTGTGGAACCTGTTGTCAGAAAGCGTTGTGTTCAGGCCCATGAATGCTGTTGTTGATTAAACGAAAGACCAAACTGCAGTGGTGGAAACTAAATAAGTCCTTTTACTTAAGTTTTTCCGTAAGCACAGACTTAAGGTATTTGTACATGAGAGTATTTCCTCTCTCTACTACTTAATGCTTCTACTCCACAGTATTTGTTTGACTGCTGTACTTACTTGTCACGTTTGACTTTACAGTTTTTCATATCTTTCCTGTCTGGTGAAACCCAAATATGTTCAAATGTGTCACATGAAAAACATATATATACAATTTGAGTCCTAATGATAAAATCACTAATTGTTCTTAAGAAAATTGGATGAATAAAATAAGTAATGAAACCAATGAATTTGACCCAGTGAATAAGCTTTAAAAGGGACCCCGACTAGACAAGACATATATACAGTTTATATATTTTATTATTCATAGTTAGACGTGACATCAAAAGTACTCTTACTTTTGTAGTACAGCACTTTTGTCTTTACTGGTGTTAAAAAACTCTGAGCTTTTTGTGTTCTGGTTTACCGCACAGATGTTGTAGCCGTGGAAGCTCATGCTTCGTGTGCTTGTACGCCACCGACTGGGCTTCAGCGAGGCTGCTGGGCCGATTGCCGCTCACATAAAACTAGGCAGATCGGTGCTTGAAAAAGCCTACATGTCTGAATTGACGGGGTTCCTTTTAAATAAAACACGAGTTGAGCTCATAAGAAGAATTGACTCACAGGACAGAGATGCAATAAAGAGGATATGCTAATGTTGAAGATTCAACTACTTAACAGAGGTGAAATAGTTAGATTACCTAAACATTTAGCAGCTACAGCAGCGACACAGGGCTACCCATTAATGCTGCAGCAATAGTAATCCAATTACACTGAGAGGGACCATCTCTTCACAATGAATAATAAGATTAGTCTTATTTTTGCTGGTGATAGGCCGACATAGATGCTTTTACTTAAGTATTGAATGCAGGTGTTTTTTTTTGTTTTGTTTTTATTAAAAAGGAGTAGTGGAGTAGTTTTACAGTGTAGTATTAGTACTTCAACTCAAGTAAAGGATCAGAGTACTTCCTCCACCACTGCCAAACTGCAAAAAAATGGTTTGAATTTTTTGCAAAATAATTGCTGCGCAAACAAACTTAGCATTTGTGCAGCTGTTCAGAACAAAATGGATAATCGCTCCCATCTCCTAAGATTAATCTTCCTCTTCTGCTTTTCTTTTCTCTCTCCTTCTCCACTCCGTTCCCTTTTGCGTCTCCAGGTTACGGTGTCGAGCATGCTCAGTGCGTCCCTCCCTCTGAATACTCGGAGCCCGGCTTCATCACAGAATCCTACCAGACGCTCCATCCCATCAGTTCGGAGGAACTGCTGACGCTCAAGTATGAGAGCGAATATCCTGCTGTCATCCTGCGGGACACGCCCCTCAACCCGCTGCAGGGCGACTATTTCACTGTCAAGCAGGAGGTTGTGTCCCCTGACAACATGTGTGTGGGACGCCTAAGCAGAGGTGAGGGGTCACACACCAGATATGGAGAATATAACAGAAGCTTAATCCCAGAGACGCGCCGTGTTTCTGTTACATTTAATGGTTTGTTTCTGTCTGATTGAGCCAAAGCTCCCAGAATCTTGTCATGACATATCAGCGAGCATTTATTGGACGAAAAACAGGCCCCTTGGTTGCTTTGTGGCTTCAAGCAAACCAGATTCATACCTTCTAGACGTGGTAGAGAGAAACGAAAAGCTATTGTTTGCGTCACTAACCAAAGCCACAACATGTTCTCTTGTCGCTTCTCCTCAATGTAAAAGTGGTTTAACCTTCGGGGGTTTTATTTTATTTTTTTTTTGCGCTCCCTATCTCGACTCAGAAGATTCTCGATTTCTGGGTAAGGACATAGAGGTGTCATCCCCAGCTAGAAAGCGTGGGGTTTTCTCATGAAACTGTTTGCTTTGCTGAATGTGCAAGCTTGTTTTCTCGCCCAGTGATAGTTTACAGAGGAATTAGCAGCATGGTTTACATTTATAACCATAAAGCCAGGATTTTCTTCTCACAGTCCCCCCAGCTGTATAAATGAATAGCATGTGCTATGTATACCATACAAGTCTTTTCCCCCCAGTGCTTAAAGCGCTCGCTCGTAAGGTATGAGGTCCGATCCCCATGCGTGGCACATACCAAGCTTTAGAATGTTGTGCTCTCCCAAATGTGGGAAAGTATTTTGTAGTTCAACCGATATCCACATGTGGCTTCAATTTCAGCAGCTCAAGATTTCGGCATCAGTCGAGGAGCTGCGTTATCTGTCATTTGATATTTACTCGCCCTTTCATCTTTGCTGAGGTCAGGAATAACAAGGCAATTTGTGAGATTGTCAGAATCAAATCCAATTGGTGACTGTGAAAAGGGAATGAGGTGTGAAATGTAGAGAGTCTTGATCATAAAAATAAAGCTCAGTGCAGAAAGAACATTATTACTACTTTATTTCTAAATAAAACTCCTTCATCAATATGATGGAACTCTTGCCACATGAGCTCCTACACACATTGTTATAAAGCAGAGTAAGAAAGTCAAATATAATAAAAATTATAAAATGTTAAGGGCTGAAATTGACAGTTTGCTGCTCTTGCAACGACTTCATTTCTTTTTTCTTCTTGCCATTTTCCTTCCCAGGTAAGCTCGGGGGCCAAGACTCCTTCGAGAGCATCGAGAGTTTCGAGAGCTGCGATCGTTTGACCCAGTCGTGGAGCAGCCAGTCTTCGTTCAGCAGCCTGCAGCGGGTACCCTCGTACGACAGCTTCGACTCAGAGGACTACCCCACTGCCTTGCACGGCCACAAGCCCAAGGGCACTTTCAAAGACTATGTGAGGGAGCGTTCAGACCTCAGCAAGGATAAGCCCGTCATCCCAGCAGCCGCACTGGCAGGGTACACCGGTAAGAAGTCTGAATCGTTTATACGTGATAAGTGCTAGCTCAAAGTACTACAGCACTTTATAGACCGTTTTAAGGCAGATTTAAAAAAATATATATATATATAATTGGAGGGAAAGTGAAACCAGTATTATTAATCACCTTTGTGTTCCATTCATTTGTGCTTGTAAGCTATCAAGCATTTATGGTCTCAGGACTATATTATTACTGATGTTTTGTGTGAATAACATTTATAGTACCACTTTAAAATAAGTTACTTTCTAAAGGATTTCTAAATGTTGTATGATTAGGTCATAAATTAGGCTGTAAACACATTATAAGTCATTAGTTAATGTTTATAAACAGCTTATAACATAGCTCTCAATTTATCAATATGGATCACTATATGGCAATATCAAGTTAGCAGTACTAACTTAGCAGTCTGCTCACTATTTGGCATATCTAATGAGTTATTGCAGCTTATTAATCAAATTAATTAGCAAACTACGTACAGGCCATGTATAAATTATTTATAAAGGGAGTCTTATTTTAAAGTGGTACCACCTTTATTGTCTGTAAAGACTACAGAGAAGTGACCTCAAATGAATTTATCCACGTGGAAGTCTCCCTAATTCTTATCCAACATATGAAATTCTTATATGTTACAAGTTCCTCTTTCTTGGTAAAAAACGGGAATTTGCAACTCTGCACCAGCTACGCCCCTAAATGCAAACTCAGACCAATGACATTAGAGGTTGGTCACAGTGTTATGGCTTTTCATATCACTGTGCAGCCACACTGTGTTACATAGCTACTATAGTTAATCAATTTTAGATTGCAGATTGGGGCTTTTATTCAGCACATGAAGTGAAGGCCAGTTATCCCAGTTAGGAGCATGGGTAATGAACTTAGAAGAACTTCCTGTTTCACAGCCTAACAGGAAGTTAGATGAACTAAATTCCAGAAAATTTGTTTCAAAACTGTCTGGCTTGATTATAAGAATGACATGTACTAGGCCTTCGCTCTCATTCTTGACAGCAAAGGTATACCCCCCAAAAGACCCAAATCCCCTGCGTTGTGCAAGCAGTCCCCCTGATTTAACTCCTCAAATTAAATTTGAAGTTTTGTCCGAAATATAATGTTTTTCTTAAAAAAGCTCCCCCTAGTGCGTAAAATTGTAACTATCAGAGTGAAATATGATTTATACCAGATATATATCATCGAGGCAATTCATACAACATTTGGAAGAAATTATGGCCAGAAACCTTTGAAGATAAATCTGCCCCAATAGTCAAAAATATACAACTGACTTTACCCAAAATCCACCTGGTTCTTCCTCACAATAGGGTCTAGGTGAAAACCATCCATGAAATAGTTTTTCAGTAATCGCATTAACGCGGAAGATCTTGGGCGGCGGATGCCGCGGCTGCAATGACGATTCAATAGTATCCCAGACTTTTTTTGGAATATAATAATAATGATGATGATATTTATGATGATTTCTAATGGATCAGTAAACTCCGAGTTTAAATGATGTACATCAATATTTGACTTCCAATTTAATTAAGAAAAGCAAGATAGCAGGGTTTACATGTCCTGCCATGAACTACCAAAGGAGAAATATCCTTCAGTTTGCGTTAGATTAAAACCACTTACCACATATTCTGTAAATCCCCCGTCCAAATTCATCCAAACAAGTATTTTGAGAGAAAATAATTTGCTGCAGAATTTTTTTCAGTTTGTCTCACGAAAGAAAAAAAACTATTCCAATAATGTATTGAGTATTACTATTCTAATAATCAATCATTTCAAGCAATATATCATTTTATTTTGGTTCTTAAATATAAGGAACTCCTGCCAATTTATTAATAGAGTTAGCTTAAGGCTTACTTTCATCTGCAATTATATTAATATATATGGAAAGTTTATTTCAAGGTCTCAATAACATGTCATGAGATTTTGTCACAATTTCTAAAATACCATTTTGACATAAATATTAAACTTTACATAATCTGTGATTAATAAGTGATTATTGAACAAATAAAAATCAATGGCAACCAAACATTCAGCGCTGCTGAAAAACAAACTTGTTTCTAGCACTGCAAAAAAAAACGGAAGTGGCGTTGCATCTCGATGCATCAACCTTAAGACCAAATTTAAGAACGCCTACTCAATTCATGCAGATCCTTTTCTTCTTTATCTCACACCCTTTTGTTCTATCTTAACTCATCATCTACCTCCCTGCTATCTGCATCCTGCATGTCAGCCTATTTCTCTCGGTCGTCCTGGTAACGCTGGGGAAATACAGAAATTACGCCTGCTCTTACACATGACCCATGAGTAAAACTATCTCTTTATCTCGTTCTCGTGCACGCTCCATTATGTGTTTATGTTCTTCAGGCATCAGTGAGATGCAAAGATACCTTCAAACTCTTCAAAAAGCGATTGCTCTGTTTGAGAATCTGTCATTTGGTCTGGGGGAGATGCATGAAAAAAAAACTGTCGCTATTTTTAAACGGAATATTCATGTTAAGGCACATAAATGCTGCTTTGAAGGACGAACAGAGGAATTAAATCATTCATTTCATGATATGAAATGAATGCTGTGATTGCTGTGGGGCTGTTGCATTGAAACAATGCTTGCAGTGAATAGGGAAATGCATATAAGCCATTGTTGTCATGACTGGAGCTCTTACTTTGGAGACGATCACTGTTCCAGTGTAAACAATGAATCGCCATTTAATCCCAAAAGTTTTTGGGATTTTTCCAAGTGTGTTTAAATCAAAGTCACAAGACTTTGACATTGCCAGCAGTAGGAAAAGGGGAAATCCAAGCAAATTTGTCAACATCATTAAAATGCATACATCAGTTATAAACAGATTGCCCCAAAGTTGCTATGCATGACTCAATTTGTCATCCATACGGTGAAACCACTCGGAACAATGAGCCATTTCTTCAGCATGAGGTCAGGAAAATGTTATAATTTAACGTGTAATCAAATAATGAAGAGCAAAATAATCTGAAAGCCCCTCTAGTGACTGTTAGAGGCTGTGTCACTCCCTGCATCCCAACCAAGAAACTGAAAATAAAAGTGATGCAATGTCTTGAGTTGCACAACTTTTGAGATGTTTACCCGCTCTTATAAGATGGAAAATGTAAAGTAAAATTGTGCGTCTCTTCACTCCAATTTGAATCAATTTAACGCTTCCATCTTGACAATGACATGGATCAGTAGATAAGGCATGATGGATGCATGTGTGAAAAGAACAAAGTATTTTTTTCTAAATGCCTTATACATAGTAATGTATTGTCGTTGTGGAGAAAGGCCTTCTTTGGAGCTGTTACACAATGGGGAAAATGGCAAAATGGGAAAAATATCACGCCAGAATGAGTCAATTTTCTTAGAAGGAAAAATGTCAAGCATCTTACTCTGGTCTTGGCTATTATTAGGAGCAGCGTAAGGAGAGTGGAATCAGAGATGGAGGCATTTTTCTAGCTCTCCTCTTTCCGGGCGGATCGAGAATGAAGAGATCAAAAACTTCAAACCTCAAAATGAAGGGACACGTTTCTTTAAAATTCCTATTCGATTCACGAGACAGCTTGTGTTTGCTCTGCTTCCTGGCGCAGTCACAGGGTGACAGGTGAGGCTTGTAGCGAGGACAGGGTGCCTGATAGGACTGCAGAGGGATGAGTGGAGCTGCAGGTATCTGCTCAGGGGTTTCCTGTGACAATATGCCATGCACGAGTCTAGTGAAGTATTTGCTTTGTCTCGCAAAGACACATCCACATTTGTCCTGTGACTGTACTTGAAAGGAAACGGTAAACATTAATGATGCGTCTGACAATGTGTTACATGTTGGCTCTTTCACCGTTTTACCCCCTAGAGATAAAAAGGATGGAGGCATATAGACGTCGGTATTACTGTCTGGATCATAACTCGCAAACTATACATACTTGTTTCAACAGACTTTAAAATGAATTTACCATGATTAGAAGTTCTGACTTTTGGTATTTGTTTTTCCTTTAAGTTTTATAGATAGACTTAAGTTGGGCTGGGGGATCACAACTTCGTAGCATAATCACGATTTTTTGAAACATTTACCTCCATTAAGGAACAATTATTTTTGTGCTTTTCTTACTGCTGGAAAAAACAATTTCTTTCTTCATGTCTGTGATTTTTTTTCTTCTTCTGAATTTCCCGGGCAGAAAGCCTATTTCTCAGGGCCCACGGCTTCATTTCTGACGTGCCATAATCAGGAAGATATGCTTATGTCGAGATGTTTGAAGCCGCTATTTTCCACCGTAGCCACGGGAGTCACATTCATCTGTGATGACATCTGTTATTCATTCATTCATTCGCTCTCTTTATAGTAGCCATTCACTCTTCATACTCAGCAGCGGGAATATTTTGCAAGTAGTAAACAAATAATAGAGTTACCTCAGGGCTCTGAGATTGTTTCTCTGCAATGTTTACATGTGACTTTGTTTCATTTGAAGTGCAAAAAATGTCCAAACGTTGGACTGCATTCTTTTTAGGAACAAACTCCTCTAATGACTGAATGAGATTAGTCGCACTGGGCCGAGACATGTGACTGAACATAATGCGTTTGGGGACTTTTCAGTGCATGCATGTTGATTTTTGAGTATTTTCAAAGAAATGCCCGTCTTAAGTCTGACATTTGGTAGCCTTCTAAACAATACACACTGAATTTGTCGTCCATTGTTTTTGGGAGGGGGGGCTGATGATTAATGATACCTCAGCTCACAATAGGTCTGGTTACATGTCATTATTATTTTAACATTCATAAAAAAAACATCTAGAGATTTATCCTAAACTGCAGCTTTCTCGCTGTCGACACTAAACGCTGCCGTGAATACGAGAGCCCGCCCCACCCACCCTTTCGACACACTGTAAGCTTTTTCAATGGGTGCCATTGTGCGTGGAGACTTTTAATATATTTTTGGAAACTTTTTTTTTTTTTGTCAAAGGGTTCCTACTCTAGAATGAGAGCACAGTGAGCTGGTAAACGGGCACTGTATCACTGTTACAGTGGCAGACATTTGGAATGCAAGTCTGAAAGAGGCCCAGTGTTTCCCCGTTGCTTATATTCCAAATTGTGGGGTGGCTGTTATCATGCACCTTCTCTCATCCCAGCAGGAGCAGAGAGCCCTCACAAACACCATTTCAAGTGTTCAACCCACATGTCGGTTTCCCTGAAAGCTTTTGTTTGTGTTGTATAAGGGTGCATTTGGTTTTCAGAGGCACTGGAGAGTGGTGACTTTTGCTCAGCTTCACTTTTGCTGAGGCGTTGTATTGCATAGGCAGGTGTGATCTCCACATTTGAACCTCAAAAGTGGGTGGATGAGTGTATATGCAGCAAAACCACAAGATCAAAGTGCACGGCGCATAATCTAGCTCAGAGACAAGACCAGTTTTCTCGACTGTCTTTGTTCTGCTTTCCCTCCCTTTTTCACGAGCTGTTGTTTAAAATCGTAACATTGTAATAATACCCTTTGTTCCTGCAAACATTGTGATCCGTTACAGCATTACAGATGTTTACGACGCTCATTGAGACCCACAGTTTGTGTTCGTGTCCCTATGATGTGTTCCCGAAGCGTAACGGCAGCCCGTCTTATTTTTAACTAGTGATTTCATCAGTTTGGAACTCAGACACAGACTCTTGATTCTCATAGTACACAGGGCAACTGGCAGACAAGGGAATACTTGATGAATGGGACTGTTATGTTTAGGAGGACATTTGGTTCCAGTGCTATAGTTCAGTCTGACCCAGATTAGAAGATTTACTTTGTCCCTCTCCAGACATAAGTGAATAATTGCTATTAATATGTAATAGTTCTTTACATAGCAGAAGCATACCCCGCAAACTGGACTCTGAGAGTGAAGGCCATTTAGACAGTCCAGTTTCCCCCCATTATGTCATTGCATCTCAAAGCAACTAGTATAGTGTGATAGGAGTCACAACTCTGGAATCCTCCCTCCAGAATTCTGGATTCACTTTGGAATTCTTATGAGTTTGATTGTGATTTAAAACATGTATATCACACTAATGTTGATTTTCTTCAGATTCTAGCTATGTAACTTGAAAAGAAATGTTAATTTTGACACTCAAATGCTGATTTCATCTCCGTCTGTGCATGAAAATAGATGCTTCCATCTACACCCACATACTTTCATGCATGCTATACAGTGACGTTATAGAGGCAAATATTTTGACTGCAACAACAATGAGGACAGTAGAGGACGTTAAACGCGTCTTTCAAAACATTTTCAAAAGTTTTGCTACCAAACAAACTACCAACAAACACATAACCTCCCTTTGGAAGTAAATATTCCTTATTTTGACCGGGATTCAACTTTAACAGTGTTTGCAATGAATCTCAACTTCCAAAATATGCATTTCACTTCTCATTAAGAATCAACCACAGAGGATTTTTACAAATAATAGGGTACTATGCAGCATCGAACGTATAAAGCTCCCATATATAAAGCTTTTAAAGCCCATTAGTTTCTGCACCATCGACGACAAAGTATCTTCTGAGTGTAAAAGGATTTTGTCTTTAAATTAAACGCCTCCTCTTCCGTATGTTCTGCAGGCAGCGGCCCCATCCAGCTGTGGCAGTTTCTGCTGGAGCTGCTGACCGACAAGTCTTGCCAGTCCTTCATCAGCTGGACAGGCAACGGCTGGGAATTCAAGCTTTCTGACCCAGATGAGGTGAGAGGTTGCGGCCCTGCTGGCCACTGCTATACGTGCTGGGAGGTCCTAAGTAGTTAGCCAGATGAACAAGATGTCTCCGGACTCTGTTAAAAACATACAGACATTGTTTGGATCCATCAGTCTTTTTTTGGAGAGCTTCAGTTCGCCGCCTTTGCGTCATTTCAGAATGTGGACGATTGCATTCTCAGATGGCCAGCAGATTTCAGACAACATGTCTAATTTGTTACATTGATATGTTTGTTTTTGATGCCCTAACATAAAACTCCTTCAAATGACATAGTTCCTGGAGTATATTTCGTAAGCTCCGTATACCAACTTTGTATGTATATGAACAATATAAACATAAATAGCCCTGCTTACTGACATCTTGAGCGTTCTACATTTTTGTTTCATGGAAAAAAGGCAACGTTTTCTGAGAACAAGATTTTTAAGTCGACCTCAATGGTGGTAATTTTTTGGATGGAGCATATTATATTAACATTAATCATATTATTAATTACATTTACATACTAATAAATAACATTAACCTACGGGACAGCTCTTATGAAATGTCCCAAAGTCTTTTGGGTTTTCTTTCAGTGAACATATGAAGACATTGCACATGGGAAAATAAGCTGTCACTGGTTCGTAATAAAAAATAGGAATAATGATATAAAATTGATTTAAAAAGGGATAAAAGGGTATATTTTTTTAAGGTCTTTGAGAGGTTGTCTAATCGGTTCATGCATACACCTAATGACAATCACTAGTTACTAAAATCAAATGATCAGAGCATCTTCTTAAATGACCAGATGAATAGATGAAATTTATATTTTTCAGAATTTAACTATAATTTAATATCAGAAAAAATGAATGACATCTAATTATAATGTTCTTTTCTTTTTTCTTTTTACATTTTTCTCTCTTGAAGATTGCTTTCTAACTTTAGACCACCTCCACACATATTCTCATAGCTCCATCGCACCATTTTCTAAAAAATCTGTACAAAAAAGTATACACAGAAAGTTTGAATGAGAACCTAATGGTAGCAAAAATTCTTAAAATTATCAAAGGTGAACAATTGAGTCTTAAACTCAAGTAGTCAGCAATTTTAGTGACCGCCATAAACGCTAGCGGAGGTACGTGTGCCACTAGTGGTGCTTTGGGGTACTGCATGAGGGCATTATTTGGAAAAATATCTGTCATGCATGATTTATAAAATAATTTCATTATAATGGCTGGTTTAATGTGAAAATCTTGGTCCAATAAACAAAATTGAACACTGAGTGGTCATACTTAGAGGAGGACTGGGACCACACTCCTTTGTTTTTTATTTCTAAATGGGAAAAAATGGTGATCTATATCAGAATTCTGAGGTTTATATTCAATGGTTTGAATTGAATTTCAGCTTTATTCTCAGAAAAAAAAAAAAAGATTTCCGTAGGGACTCCACAGACTCACGGCGTTCCGGAAGACTACTTATTTATGAATATTAACCATGATCAGTAGCCTAAATCAGTGTAAAATCTTTTGATAGTTTACTCATTTTACTGGACTGCAGGATTTAACATCTCCAGACGACTGGTTGAAATATTTCGGAGTCCTCTTGACAGCCTCGTTCCCTGTTTGTGTGTTCCAGGTCGCTCGGAGGTGGGGCAAGAGGAAAAACAAGCCCAAAATGAACTATGAGAAGCTGAGCCGTGGCCTACGCTACTACTATGACAAGAACATCATCCACAAGACATCAGGGAAACGCTACGTCTACCGTTTTGTGTGTGACTTAAAAAGCCTGCTGGGGTACACCCCTGAGGAGCTCCACGCCATGTTGGACGTAAAGCCAGACGCAGACGAGTGAAAAGAAAAAGAAAGGGGGAGTGAACACAAAAGTTATGGAGCCCCGTGGACTGTGGCTCATAAAGTGGTCTTAACTGTATGATAGAATTGGTAAACCATTTTTATTTTTTGTTTTTTTTATGTCTTTTTGGTTGGGGACCAAAAACGTTTTTAATGACTGATTGTGGTCTTTGTCAACTTCAAGCTTCTGTCTCTCAGAGCTGTTTTAAAAAGAAGACACAAGCCTGTAATCGTACCCTAATGCATTTGAGTTGTGTGTGTGTGTGTGTGTGTGTGTGGGGGGGTGGGGGTGTGTGTATGGGTGGGTGGGTGTGCGTGAGTGATTCGTACTGGTATTACTTAGTAGCTCGAGGCAGAGCGGGTAGAGTACAGGCTCACTTCTGCTTAAGTAGCACAGCAGGGAGACCAGAGAACCAAGACAGAAAGTCTGAGAGAATCGAAAATAAAGCGACATAAAAATGATTCATTTCATTGTCGGGGTTGAACAGATAGTGGGTGGAAAGTTCCCTGCTGAGAAAAAAAAAAAAAAGGTTGCCAAAATGTAGAAACCAAAGTGAGGCTGTCATATTTACGTACATGCCCCTCTTTGGCAAAGAGAAGATTTCAGCTTGGACCAAAAGGTATTGTTTCTAACTTGTTGTTTGTGCCAGTATTATTATTTTATTATTGTTCCAAACACCCAGTGTCAACCTCGCAGGTAAATATGTTAAGGTGTCAATGAAGGTCTAGCAGTAGAAGCATTTGGAGCCTTTAGATGAGATGTTCTGATTGGTTATCAGACAGCAGTATCGACACTGGCCCAGCTCGCTGTGGAGCATGAGGTTCTGGTGAAGTGACTCATACCAGGAGTGTCTGACTGATAGACAACTGAAAGTAGCCGTTTGCGTTTGAAACCGACGGTTCTCCTTTATGTTTGACACCTTGTTAGAGATGCGTATTGTGACTGAAATGTATGCATTTTTGCATACACCACCAGTATTAGAAAAAGGAAAATGTAGACAATCTTATGTGTGGGGTAGGGGGGGGGGTTCTGGAGTCTTTTCACGTGCAGATAATTTGTCACTTCACTGTCCATGTTGGCTTTAGAAAAGTCTATTTGATGAAATGACGAGTAAAATAGTTGAGACAAAACCCTGAGAATGTCAAATTAGTCTCTTGAAATGCAGTACGTCTGGTAATAAGGAAGCAGCAGCAGCAGCAGCAGCAGAGAGTACGGGTTTAGTTGCAGGCAATAAAATGTTGATTTGAGAGAAACAGAAGACGGGATAAATGAAGTTGACTGAAAGGAGAGTGTGGAATCATCACTGGTGAGGTCTGACGGAAACGATGCAAGTCGGCGCTGCTTGGCGGTTCGCTTTGCGAGGGTCCTGTACTTTTGTCCCCGCCATGTCCTTTGTCCCGTCATGGTTCGGATTTCAGCTGAATCCTCGTCACAAATACAGACATTTAGGACTAGTGGCAGGCTTTTGTGTTTCCTTTCTAGGCTTGGGTTTATGAGCAGGAATTATGTTCAGTAATTCGTATTTGTGCCGTTTGCTCAGATTCACTGGACCCATTTGAGCAAATTAGCAGTTTTCTCCCAACATCGGGATCAGTGGCTGTACACTGGGAAATGCCAAAGTGGAAATCATCGTAGAATACAATGTTATTGTTTACAGTGGCTGAATGTTACCCATATGGACAAAAAAAGCTTTTTGAGATGTCTATTTGTACAGGTTGTATTTCATATCGCTTTATTGAGACCCAGATTACACAAATAAGCAAGAGACAAAGCAGGAATAATAACCAAAACCCCATGTGAGGTCTTGGGCCGCGGCGCATCGGGTATCGTCCACAGTGTCGGAAGACGGGGGACCGGAATTCTCTCTCTTCACGTCAGTTTTTGTTAATATTCCGGAAAGCACACAGCTTTAAGATGAGGAGAAATGTTTCATTTCCTCCAGAAGAAAAAGATTGAAAATGTCAACAAAAACTCCTCTGCCATCATCAAGCCACGAATCAAACAATTCAACAATCCATTTAGTAATTAGCTGCACTATCAATGTTTCCTGCATGTTAAAAACACTGTTTTTCTCGGTTCTTTCTCTGAAAAAAGTGTTTTTCTTCCCACATGAGATTATTATACTATTATGGTTTGCCTCATTAGACTAATATGCTGAAGAAGACATTCTGTTACCGAAAATGTTATTATTTTGAAAGTTATTTTGTCAGGAAAATATTCTATTATTATATGTCACGGATTACAATCTACTGCAGGTCTTATGTATAAAAGAACCTTTGTCGGTTAAAGTGTACACACACCTGTAGTTTGTGACAAACGCATATCTCAGAATGGATTCAGAAGGAAATCTTTTTCTTTTTTTCTTTTCTTTTTTTTTGTATGTTGTTTTTTTGTATATTTTATAGTGTCTCTGTATTTTTGTTATGAGATCATTTTTATTGTATTTAGTTCACAAACATTTGAATATTTTTCAATAATTTATATTTTATAAAAGACAAGAGACGCAGACAGCTGGTGCTTTCATGGGAATTTAAAGGTAGCGCAGGACAAAAATAATGTAGCGAATTATTTTGTTTTGTTTTGTTTTATTTTTTTTTTATTCTTTTTTATACAGAAAAATAGACCTGTCTGTTAGAAGAAAAAAAGGCTGATGCTGGCCCATCAATGATTTCTGCTGGAAAAGTTTTATAAACTGTAGCTTCTATTTCTAAAATGTACTTAATGTACTTCAAAATGATATAAAATATATGTGAAGAAAGAATTTGTATGTGTATGTGTTGTTATTGTTTTATTACTGTGAATCATCCCTGTAACATTTACATTTTTGATACTATTATAGTCATAAACAGTGTTATACTGTATTTTAAAGCAGCATTTTAGTCACAATTGTTTAAAATGTATTCAAAAACCAACGCAAGCACACGTAATAAACGGTTATTAGGAGAGAGGGACGTAAATGTGACTTACAATCAGCCCTCAGTTGCCACCCTTAGATTAAATTAATTAATACTATTAACCGTATTTACAGAACTATTCAAACAAAACCACAAATGTCTCCAGAAATAATTACAATAAATTAGCAAGGACATGTGAAAAAATAGCCTTTCTTTTCTTTTTATCGTTATGTTCACTATCAATAAAAGACGAAATGCATAAAAATGGTTACGACGGATCAAGTTTAGACCAAAAGCCCAGTAACAGCGCACTTATTGTTAAAAAAGAGATTTATTAACAGGCTATTAAGATGATACTTCTTCAGTCTGATTTTATTCGGGAGAATGTGAGTCAAGGCTCAGTCATTCATGGACCTTGGCCTGGATTGGAGGGCAACCGCTACCAGGGCCTTGGCTGAGGACCTCCTGTTACAACCGGGTACATAAGATGTCAGAAGTTCAGAGATGAAAATGGGAGTGGAGAGTGAGCCTTACTAATAATCAATAAAATAAATTCTAAAAGTAACTGGAAGCCAATGAAAGGAGGCTGAAACAGGAGTTACATTGTCTCTCTGGTTTTGGTTCTGGTGAATGGTCCGTCTTCATTCTCTTAAGTATTCCTCCAGTCACCTCAAAAACCATTTCTACTTTAAATTACCTCTGCCTGTTCCAGCAATGAAGTCTTTCTCTGATACTTTTGCACGCTTCATCCCCTGACTTTTCAAATGAACAAAATACTGTCCGCCCTTGCTGCCTAGTGACAGATTTGTTGTTGGGTGTCTTTTAGGTTTGCACAGAATTATTGCTTAGTGCGATCGTTTCATAGCAGACACATGGGTAGGAGGCATGATGGATCCCGAATGAAGATGACCCCATAACACAAGAAGTCTTCATCGTGCTGTCTTTCCTTTTGCTGGATGCCGGCTTCTACTACCGTCACTGCTAACCTACGGCTGGATGATAAAGTTGATGGCTCAGAATCAGAACCTTTTCTTCTCAAAATCAGTTGCTTACTATTCTGTGTGACTCACACCATACCAATAATGCGTTTTACATAATTGAAGTTGTAGCGGGTAATATTCATACAATGACTACCGAAGCCTGAACCGCTCTGACAAGGAGAATGAGCCTTTTGATTACGAGGCAATGACAGGCATTTTTTCCTGATATGTGAATTCTAATGAATTCTAATGAATTCCATGATAACAGCAGCATCAGAATACTTCTTTTGTGGCAGCCCTGACCGAGCCAGATGGAACCCAGATTGAGAAAGGAGGCTTCGGGATCACCAACTGAACAGATTGTAGCATTTTGAAGCAACAAGAAACTCTTAACATATATTGTGAGATAGAGAGTTTATTCTGCAACACTACCTTATTCCCAAAAATGAATCAAACAAAACGGCCTGTTGTCTGATGCACAGTTTGGTTCTTCAAAGTCTGCCTGGGATCCCTTTGAAATACATGCGGGGCCATGGTGTGTCCCACTTTTAACGAGTGTGTCTCATGCTCACTGATGAGGTGACGTCAAACAGAACCAGCACACTGGGGCCCATTCATGCTCTAGGCTCATATAAATTCCACTGTAGATAGAAAACATACAGGGCCGTGGCCCGCTGCCCTGAGCAGCACAGCTGTTTGGCGCTGCTGCCGGAGTCTAGCGAGAAGGCCAAAATACAGATCCAAATGCGTTTTTCCAACTTCAGAAAATTAGAGAACAAAGCGGGATCGACATGAAAGAATCCGAGACAATGACATGAGTTTAGATGTAATTTGGGACAAGCGTTGACAAATGTTGGTGCTTTGATCAAATGTGACATATTTAGTGTAAAAATAACATGAAAGAGAAAGCAACACGTGATTTCTCATCCTGCACATTCCACCACTAACCCAATAGAGGTGTCTAATGTGAGACCCAGACCTAAGCTCCCCTTGTTGGACCTGCTGGTGGTGTTCTTGGCAAAAGTGCAGCTTGAGGTTACCCAGGTGGTTCTTCTCCTGTTGGACCTCCCTCGCTCCAACTCTAACCGCATGATCACTAGGCCGTTTTTGAAATACTTACTGACTCACATTCCGACAGACGTGGAATACAATCCAGACCATTATGATACCATTCATACCTAGTTATGCCGCGTCCTGAGTGTACGTGCAGGAACACATTCCACCTCCTCCTCCTCCTCTCTGCCTCCTTCAAAAGAAAGCTCCCACTGATTTGGAGCAGTGTTTAAAGGGAAGAGACAGCAGAGAAGAGGAAGTCTATGTAGAAAAAAACTGTCACAACTGCAAATGGCTGAAAGAGGATTCCTGCCTCTCCTGACTAAAAAAGTAGTATCACCCTTGGTTAAACACTTACGTTTCTCTTGACACTGGAATGTAGCCAGTTTGTCAGAATTCAAACCCAAATATTTATCTTAAGGGTTTTCCTGAGAAACATTTATCTCCCGCATGCAGTCTTAACATAACTGAGAGGGACATGGAGGGAGAGGAGACCCAATTATAAGAAATTTTGCAGATAGATAGAATCGAAAAGCTATAACCGGTAAGACTGACATAGCCAGTGATTTTTCATTATCAGTGCGTTATGAATAGGCGTTTGAGCCATTTCCTTCAGACACTGGCTTCTCTAATGCCAAACTAAAACAATATCATCTTTCAAAACTACAGAATTACAAAAGCATCATTAACGGAAAGGGTGGAAGTTTCAAACTACATCTAATGCTTTCAAACTAAAAAATGACGGAGTTGTGTTTTAGAGGTCACTGGGCTCAATATTAGTTTTTTATGCACGCTCACATTAAATGATAAATCACATCTTTGCAGATTGCTTCACAGAATTAATCATTTAAAACATAGATAATAAGATACAACTAGGCATTTTTCTGTCGCAACTCGATAGCAAGGGTATATCCCAAAAAAGTCCCCAATCCCTGCGTTGTACAAGCAGTAACCCTGGTTAAAATTCACAAGTTAGATATGAAGTTACGTCTTAAGAACCGTGGTTTTAATTTTAAAAGAAAGAAAAAAACGTATCTGCTGCAAAATCAAAATGCATGTTTTATTAAAAAATGGTTTCTACTGATTTTGGCAATAAGCATAAATTTATGTGCAGACCAGGTTAGAAAATGAAGAAAAAATTGAAAAGATAAAATCGAAGGTGGTTGTGACTGTGGCCATTCACCCTAGATATGACAAATATATGAATACAATGGGACCCACATTGAGGGGTGAACATCAAAGAATTAACTAAGCCTATGCTGCCGTCCTGAGGGCAAGGGCATATCCCCAACAAGTCCCCAGTGACCTTCATTGGACAAGCAATCCGCCTGATTGAACTCCTCAAATTAATTGTGAAGTTATGTCCATAGTATTTTTTTTCGTGAAAAAGCACCCCCTAGTGAATAAAATATGAACTATGAGGTTGATCGAGAAAATCTATCTCTAGATTTTGTTGGTTGGTAGTTGGTGGTTTTAGACGCTAATTTTTTTTAAATCGGACCAATCATTGAGAAATTATGGCTGGAAAATGTCAGCAATGTATAACTGACCGTTCTCAAAATTAATCCAGTTCTTCCTCGCACTACGGACTACGTAGGTATGAAATTTGAAAATGATCCATGTAACAATTTTAAAGTCTTGCTGCTCCTGATATCTTGGTGTCATATTGTTGTTTCTACGGCATTTTTCACTTTTTAATCACTCTGTACATCTTCCTCTACCGTGAATAGTTGTGCTCAACCAAAACATGTAAAGATCATAAAAAAGTCGGAAAAATGTTCAAGTTCTTAAAGAACTAACGCATTTTTCCCACTTTGAGATCAATTGACTTACACGGGCTGTTTTTCGTCAGTGCCACCATTTTCCTCAATTTCTTTTAGTGAAGAACGAGGAGTAAGAACATACGGTGTTTGTGTATAAATAAAATACAGAGTTTATGTTTGAAATATTTCATAGTGTCAGTTTTTAATTGTCTAAATATTTCATAGTTTCAGTGTTTCATTGTCTTAATATTTCATAATGTCAATGTTTCATTGTTGTAATGTTTCCCAGTGTTAGTGTTTGAAATACCGGAGATTGTGTTTGAAGAACCGGAGCTTGTTCAGGCGAATGAACAAGCTCCTCTGCCTGGAGGACCAGCTTGATTTAGTGGTCCACTCCTCTACGCACAGCATTGGTTCTGGAACCAAAATCCTGGAGAGGGGCTGGACTTTATCCTTTTCCGGAGTTGCCCATGGTCCAAGGCGTTTGGCAGGTGTGTGAATACTCACAAGTCCGGCCTGAGTGCCTCCGTGTTGGAGTTCTCCCCGAAGAACGAGAGGGTTGCCTCCATGCGACTGTAGGTTACCTCCATGCGACTGTAGGTTACAGGAGGGAAAGATCTGACTGTTGTCTATGCCTACGCAACCAAACAGTCGTTCAGAGTACCTGACCTTCTCTGAGTCACCGGCTGGTGTCCAGGAAATTGTTCCAGCGAGGGACTGTATGGTTTTCCTGGTCGATTTCAAAGCCCTTGTTGGAAACGATTGAGAAACCCGGAGGGGTGTGATTGGAGGTGTGGCTCATAAGTGTATACGTAAGGGTCACGTGTACCTTTTGCAAATAAGCCCCCCTAGTAAGAGAATATGAGCAATTAAAGTAAAATCTGAAAAGCAGGATAAAGCTCTGTGTATGAAACTATGTCCGTCAAAATGTTTTTTCGTGAATAGAAAGATCCCCTTTTGTAAATTCATAATAATCATACGGTTGAGAAGTAACAATAAAAAAAATTTTTTTTTGCAAAAAGTAGGTGAAATGTTAACAATTACAGTAAAATTTGACTTTGAGGTGGTTCCATTCAGGTAAATTTGTACTAAATCGGACCAACGGTTGAGAAATCAGGGCGCAAAAATTGTGACTTTGGACATAAACGGGGCATCACAATTTTATGGAATATTCCATTAAACATTGAATCAGCCTGATGATGAACTGATTACCCCCCTGTATTGCCCGTTGGCAGCTGGGACAGGCTCCAGCCAACCTGTGTGACCCTGAACAGGATAAGCAGTTTTTTTTCCATTCATTTATATGAGTTTCTGAGAATTGCAGTAGCATTAATTAACCATCTATGAACTACTTGATATCGATAATTACACCTCTCAAATATTTGGTTGTTCATAAACCTATTTGTGTTTTGCATAGTTCTCGAAGATATAATGTACTCATAAATATTCCTAGAAAAAACATTTAGTTAGAGATATTTTAGTTTTGAGATTGTTTTTTAACCCAAATTTAAAAAGTAAGATACATTTAAAGATACATTTTTGGGCAACTTAAGTTCAGTAAACCCTTTATATGATATAATTTGGGATCATGGATTTGCTCACAGAGCAATACAAAGATCTAATTATATATATATATATATATATGTACTTCAAACTCCATGTAAAGATAAAAAGTCGGTAGACCTGACGGATGCAGGTCCCTCTGACACACCTGTGATGTTCACACAGACGTTGGGTTGCCTAGATAAGGTTTATTTTAGAATATATGTTTTCAGTTATCTTGAAGGTTGATTTGTTTTTCCCACAGACTTTTGACTGCTCAGCATATTAAATCTGGCTGTTGGGGAGCTATATAAGGAGGAGCAGATCTCCTGAAAGTTAGCTGAAAACAGTCATTATGAAGCTCCTGCTCTTGGCCTTGTTCGTCGCTGGTGGTGAGATCCTGCTGCTGTTCTGACGCACGGCCGTCCGAGTTCTATTGATTAAGCTATATGCTGAAACTTATTTTTACGTTAAATATGTTTACTGCTGAATTTCATATTTCATAACAAATCCCCGTGTTCTGTTGTAATGTGTTTCAGCCTACGGGTGCGGCATGCCCACCTACCCTCCCGTCCTTACCAGGGTGGTTGGTGGAGAGGATGTCCGTGAGAACAGCTGGCCCTGGCAGGTACTGTATGAACCCATGATCTTACAATGAGTATTTGTCTAATTCCTAGTCAAAATGTCTTATTGCACATGATTTAAGACACAATCAATGAACAAGTAACATTTCGATGAGATATAGGGACTTGTTTTTAGGTCAGCAAATCATGAAAATATATGAAAAGCTCAAATTTAGAATCACCAGCTAACATAAATGGATATGTCATAGTAAAACGCTAAAATATTACTCTCTGATCTTATTTCAAAGTGATAATGGTCGTACATGTAGAACTGTATCACTGCTCAATACAGGGGGAAATGAATGAGGTGGTCAAGGATATATAATTTTTTAAAAACAACCACAACCAGAAAAGTGCAGAAGTGTACATATTACAATAAAAAAACAAAACAAATAAAAGTATTACAGTGTGTTCTTGCAATAAGATAAAGGAAAATAAAAAAATCAAAGTATTTAGGGCTGATTCTGAGACACAAAACCTCCTAATATTAGTAATTTTAAGATGTCCTAAATCTCACGTCTTATTTAAAGAAATCTTACCGAGCAGATTTTTTTTTATTCATTTACTCATTACAAGCTAAAAACACCATGTATTCATTATTTTTATACTTATTTTTTTACTTAATTTTTTCCAGCGTTTAACGTACATGTCCTTTCAATGTTGTCATCTTTCCTCTTCTGCCTGAACACGTTTGTTCTGTTCTTCTCCTCAGGTGTCCCTGCAGTACCAGAGTGGCAGTAACTACTATCACACATGCGGCGGTACCCTGATCTCAGACCAGTGGGTCCTCACGGCCGCTCACTGTATCAGGTAAAGAAAAGAAGACGGCGCATGAGGACGAGGGCAAACAGGCTCATGTTAGACAGTGTTCTTATTGAGGCAGAATGAGGAGAAAAAAAGGTCGGCGATTGTTATTATGAAATTTAAACTTAGAATCTAGCGTTCTAATGGGTAATAAATAAGATGGTTTGTTATTATAAAGGAAGAAGGTCTTGATGAGCCTTGGAAACCGATTGACTGAGAACTAATACATTTTTCATTTTTTACATTATTTCTATACAGTATTTTATTTTTTTAAATATCAATTTAATTCTTGTACTGAATGCACAAAAAAAAAAAAACATGCACTCAAAAAATATATAGGCCTAATATTTGACATTATGTATTTTAATTATATGTCAAATTTCCATGCATTTGGTTGAGATAATTCTAATAAAAACAAAGTAATAAACTTCATTTGAAAACTGAAATGTGTGTAATAGTTTCTAATGAACTGTTTGTGTTTTAAAATACATTTCCCCTTCAAAATAATGTAATATTCCTGAAAAGTATATGCAAGACAATCTCATACATTCTAACCAACCGGAACCTGCTTTGCTCTATAGCGAGACTTTTCTTCTTTTTTTTTAACCCTATTCCATTTGTTTTCACTGATTAAATTGATTTTTTTCCGAAATTAACAGATTCATGTTGATTATACGAAATCTTTGTACATACATTATCAAAATATGAGTATTTAAATGCAATCAAACGTTGACCTATGTGCAACGATTCAGTCAGCCCAACGCTTCTATTAAGTTTTATCAAAATCCACGTGGTAGTTCAGGTTTAATCGACAGAGAAGGTGAAAAACCACAATCACACTATATTAAAAAGATTTAAAAAAACCTTCATCTCCCCGTTATCCACTCTACTCCAAGTATCTTTTGTGTAATCCCACTATCTAATGGCAGTGAAAAGATTAGAATTATTATTATAAATCTAATTTACAGATATGTTTCTTGTCTAAACTCCACAAACTTGTGTCTGCGTCTCCTAATTCGCATCGGTGTTTCTATTATTTTATCCAAACTACTTCCATTTTACTCTTTCTTTTCTCTTTGTCAATCAACTGCAACGCACATCAAACAACATTTGGCTTGTTTTGAAATGTGTTAAATGTAAGTACTGTTTGATTGATGAGTGATTGATTTAAATCCCTTTCATCAACATGCCTCATTTGAAGGCGTTTAGAGTTAAATGAATACTGTATGTCAGCAGGAGAGTCTTCTCGTAATGTAAAGATTGCATCGCATCTAAAATGTTTTTCTGTTTTTTTTATGGACAAGCAGCAACTTCAACTACAGAGTCTACCTGGGAAAACACAACCTGAAATACGATGAGCCTGGTTCCTTCGCCATCAGCCCTTCCAGAATCATTGTCCATGAGAACTGGGACTCCTACAGAATCCGGTGGGTGGAGTCAATTCCCTTATCTGTGCTGCTGTTAGATGTCTTTTTCATTTACACTCTGCTTCTAAATCTTTGCTTCCACTATCTAGAAACGACATCGCCCTGATCAAGTTGTCACAACCTGTCATCTCCAACGATAAAATCATGCCCGCCTGTCTTCCCACTTCTGGAGAAGAGATGCCTCACAATACCGTCTGCTACGTGACGGGCTGGGGCCGCCTCTGGAGTAAGTCCTGCCACAGTGGAAACGAACTCTCAGCTACTTTCCCCGACAAATTAAATATAAGAAGGCGACACAATAATATCTACTGGTCGCGAGATCAAACTGAACGAATTACAAGAAATGTTTTTTAACCAAATCTTGAAACAAATCCAAGTTTACACGGAGACAGATGATGAACATGCGAGGACATGTACATTAGTAGAAGAAAAAAAAGGAATAATATGTCTTTAACAAATTAATATGAAATAATACTTCTGAGTCACAAAAAAAATATGTCTTGGTTTCAAAAACAACAACATAATAATAATAAAAAAAAACTCCTTCAAACTGGAACTGACTTCAATGTAAGTTACTTTAATTGTAAAGTATCTAATAAAATAGATAAAGATAAAGATAATAATATATTTATATATATATAGTAATGTATCATCCAGCTGTTATTGTTTTATTCACTTTTAATAATGATCTATTATTTATGATAATATTGTTTTTAATATTTAACAAAACAAAAAACAGGCGTATTATCCTTACAGAAATGTGTTCATTGTATCATCCTCATTATCAACAACAATTGTACACAAAGTATTATTGATTATTATTTTTATTGTTTGGGACTGTTGACTTAGGGAGTCATTAAGCTTAATAAAATAAAAGACCCAATATTAGGCATATGGTCCAAAATATAAATTGACATTTGACCATAAATTCCAACTTCTTTGGCCGCTAATTGGTCAGTTAATCGTCTTCTTCATCCGACACAAATGCAGAAAGCAGAAAAACCTGTAAACAGACATCAAAGAATGACAATAAACACACCAGGAAACCAGCTGAGGTGAACGTCCAGTATGAACTGTTACAGAAAATGAATGAAATCCCAGATTCCCCTCTCTAACACACACACACACACACACACACACACACACACACACACACACACACACACACACACACACACACACACACACACACACACACACACACATTCAGAGCCCCAGTGCATGAACGCAGGCGCGTTCTCTGCATGTAGGAAGGGGCGGGACTACTGTTAATTCTCACAAAACCTTTTTTGATCTTTTTGAAACTTCACTTTAAAGTTTATTTAATGGAAACTTTTTGTTTTCCCTTAAAAGCTGGAGGTCCTCTTGCTGACAACCTGCAGCAGGCTCCCCTTCATGTGGTCGCTCACTCAGTCTGCAGCAGGAGTGACTGGTGGGGCAGCCTGGTCACCACTGACATGATTTGCGCTGGAGGAGATGGACAGTTGGCCAGCTGCAACGTGAGTTGGATTCTTACAGATCCTCTTAAAGTAAACCCCAGACACACACCAACATTTGTATCTGCTCCCCCGTAGGGAGACTCCGGTGGTCCTCTGAACTGTCAGTACCCTGATGGCACCTGGGATGTCCAGGGCATCGTGAGCTTTGGCTCAAGCATGAGCTGCAACTACCCCAAGAAGCCCTCTGTCTTCACCCGGGTCAGCGCCTACATCGACTGGATCAACAGAGTAAGTGTGGAAGTCAAAAAAAAAAGTTTGTCTGAAAGACATTGTGACTTTTTCTCTCCCTAAAGGTGAAGACACTTGAATGCGTTCAAAACCCAAAAAAACACCTGATGGACAGCCACACCTTTGTCTTAATTATGTGGCTTTTCAAATTAGACAAAAATCAGAGAAATTGGTTTGATTCACGTATATATGAAATATACATATATATATATATATATATATATATATATGTATATTTTCTAAAATATATTATTCATGCTTTTTCTTTTTTCCCCCAGGTGATGGCCAGCTACTAGAAACGGACTGGTGCAGCAATGTTGAAATTTGCAAAGATCAAATAAACAATCTCAGCCACCAATCCAGTGTCTAGTGTATTCTCTTAATCAGACATCAGAGTAATGTTTGCTAGTGGGCTTTTAGACAACTGCTAAAATAAGACTCATTATACTGAAGCCTACAGTGAAGCGGCTGTGGCCTTTTTAAAAAAAACTAAAACAAGCCACAGCTAAGCGAAATTAAATTAGGCCTTTACTGTCGGTCCCAAAAACAAGGGTTCATTTACAATATCATCGAAAAAGTCCCCAATCCCCTGCGTTTTATAAGCAGACATCGATTGAACTCCTTAAATTTAGCCCGCCCTAGAGAGAAGAATATCAAACTTTAGAGTATTGTCCCTCTTAGCTCCAAATATGGACTAAATTGGAGTCCATATTGGACTAAACAGTTGAGAAATTATGAGACGCAACTTTTGAAGATAAAGCTCCCCTAGAGTCAGGAATATACAACTGACCTTTCCAAAAACCAACCCAGTTCCTTTCCTCGCACTAAGGTCTATGTACGTACAAAATTGGACAATGATCAATGACATAGTTTTTAATCTTTGTCTGAAAACAGTGTTTTTCATATGAAAACTCCCCGTAGTGGGTAAAAGATGCACCGCAAGAGTACAATATGATATTTTTAATTTAGATATTCTCAGGTCCATTACTATGCACCAAATCTGGACTAAATCGCACCAAAAAGTTAAGAAATTATGGCCTGGCAATTTTGGAGATAAAGGTTCCACTGAGTGTCTGAAATATCAAACCAAAGTTTTCCAAAATGCATCCATTTCTTCCTCGCACTATGAACACCATGAATTTGTTTGAGTTGTCGCGGACGTGGCAGCGATGATTCCACGATAACTCCGACTTTTTTGGGATATAATTATGACCCTTTTTTACATCAAGCTGATGTCAGTGTTTCACATCATTTCAAGCGTTTTTAATGTGCATTACTACATACTCACTTAACTCTTCACTCCCACCTTGTGGTTGAGTTTCAACATAAAGTATACACAGTAATAGATGGTTGTAGACACCAAGTCTGAAATCTGTGTCCCTGTGGAATGGAAATGAGGCTTCCGGCAGTCCCTTCAGGAAGTTGTCCACTCAATATGAAGGACTGCATTTTCTTGAAGAAAATTGCAAAACTCTATCAATTGTGGTCAGAAGAACAACATTTCAAGGTTCTGCAAAATGCATGGTGATCGGTTTATTAAAAGTTCATTACTGCAACTTCTCTGAGGGACTGTATTGCTTGCAATCACAATCCTCGTGCGGTTCTGTCGGACCAGATCATTGCATAAGGTCCAAATTATGTTAAATCCAAGTTTGTGGTCTTGACAGTAACTCTAAATCTGGTCGCATATCTTTTAAACAAATCATAATTATTAGTTAGTGATAGAGTTCACTGTGAAAATAGAATTGTATGATGTACTCAAATGACTACAACTGGTAATACTCAAACAAATTAAGTATTTAAAACATAAATTAATAAGTTATAATCAAAAACACTTCATTTAATCTGGGCTACTAGATGAAGTTAATTATTTAACTTCATAAACAATTTCTTTTCACAGTGCATGATTATATCCCAAATAAAATTTCAGCTTTCGCCATCGTTCAAATCTTTTTCGAAAAACGTTTTTTCAGGGTTTTACCTTTAAAAAAAAACTGAATATAAAACATTAAATAAATATTTGTTTATTACTAGTGAACAAATCTGACAATATCGTATTCCTGCAGTGTTTAAAGATGGATATTACACACTGTAAAAATAGAATTGTTGGTGATTCAAGAAAAAACAAAAAAACTTCCACTGGTGACAAAAATAAAATAAGTAACAGATTATTTGTTACGGTGCATCAGAGGAACCTGCTGTTGGGGTAAATCTAGCCTAAAAGTCTTCAGTTCAAGTTCCATAAACCTCCAGGAATGCATTATTATGAATATTAATTGTAAAGTTCAATGAAACAGAACAGGTATTTTGGTATAATATTATAATATTATAATAATAATATTGTGTAGTTTAATATAAATAGCTTATATATAAATAGGCCAACTTTTTGGGCATTTGAGGGTTTAGAAAAAATCCACACTGGATATTAAACAGACAACATTCAATCACTGCTGTTGCAGCGCACAGTCTCCCGATTTAAGACCGAGTGGAACGTGTGCTATGTTAAGAATGAAGACTATTCATCATGTCCACTATAAATTAACCACCTCTTTATGAAGAGAATCCCCGTGACGCACAAGAGACCAACTCAGTGGTTCCATTACGCAGAAAAGTTGTGAAATATGACCAATGTGTCCCAGAGGGCCTTCGTGGCCCAACTTTAAACACGGTCCCCTGGGGATGGATTCATGTCCAATTATTAGTCATGGTTGGCTCACTGGGGTCAGTATGGACTCAAGTGGCATCCAGAGAGAAACATAAACACAATTCAATCAACAGTATCTTCTCAAACCTGAAGCATAGAGAGAGAAACTCAGGCAGTGGTGAAAGAATTGAATGGTTTTCTCCTGATTTGGTAACATACTTTATCATGTTCCTTGCAGCATGGTAGTTAATTCTGTCACCTCACAGAGTAAAGGTCCTGGGTCCGAGTCAGGCCATTCAATGTAGAGTTTGCATGTTCTCCACGTGTCTGGGTGCATCTTCTGTGGGGCTCTGGCTAACTCCAGCAGTCTAGAGACATGTGGTTTACTGGAGGTGAATTGATGACTTTAGATTGCTAATCAATTTGGATGTGGTCTTCCCAGGATGCACGTCACTTCCTTCACAATGTCAGTTTGGACAGGTAGCGTTCCACCTTAAACCCGACATGTCATTCAAAGAGAAAGTAGAAATTGTAGCCTTTAAGTTTGATAGACATTTGCTTTATATTATATTGGAGAGAAATGGAAAAACATACAAGATATTTCATGGATGACTCGGACTGTTTCTGATTCTGAGACTGCATGGGTTCCCTCCGGCTACCTTCCACAGTGGTGGGAGCGTGAATGGTTTGTCTGTATGTGACGAATCGATTTGCTTAAAATGTAAAGTGTCTTTTTGCAGAAATAGGGTTATTTCTGACACCCCTGACTGGTGGGATGAGTCTTAATGGATGTCAAAAGTATCATACAGCACTTTGTTAGTGTTTCATCATTTTTACCATCACTTTTACTATATAAACCATTATTTACTCTGTGTGACATGAAAGGCGTCTGTCTTTAGTCCTAATTCCTTTTTTAAGTCTGCCTTATATTCCTTCATCCTAATGGTTTTACACTTTCTCTTGTTTTACTGCCTCCAGAGTTTCCTGTCTTTGCCTTGTCTGTGAAAGCACATTGTAAGCATTGTTTTTTAAAGTTGTTATATCAATAGAACGTTGTATTATTGTGTAGACCTTGACAAAAATAATCCAATCATATCCCCAAAATGTCGGAGATAGAATGAAATTGTCATCGTTGCCGCCGTGGGTTCACTCTGTTAATGCAATACCTCAAAAACAATTCAATGCATCATTTCAAATTTCATATTTTCATTGATGTTAGTGTGAGGAAGAAGAGGATTCATTTGGGGAATTTTTGGTTGTGTATTTCCACAACAAAAGCTTTCGGGCCATAATGGAGTTGGTCCAATTTAGTCCAAATTTGGTGCAAATGAATCGACTCAAGGAGATCTAACTTTTAGAAATTGTATTTTACTCTAATATATGTACTCACTGGGGGAGATTATTTGAAGAAAAACAATTTTGCAGACATCATTTCCTAGCCATTGGTCCGCTTTAGTCCAAATTTGGTGCATCTGAATAAACCCAAGGAGATCTATCTTGTCTATATCATGTTTTGGAGTAGCAGTTTATATTTGACTCATTAGGGAGAGCATTTATTTGATGAAAAAACACTGTTTTTGGACATTGAATTTAAGGAGTTGAATAAGGGGGCTTGCTCGTACATCGTAGGGGATTGGGGACTCTTTGGGATATACCCTTGCTAGTCGGGGACCACATCATATGTCTAGTTATTAAGATGAAAATATTAGCCAATAATCTCGGAGCTGCTTTCTTTCTAACAACATTGGAGAACAAACTAAGCACCAAAATGAATGATGTTTTGCATCATTAACTTCAGAGACTATTAGAGGTTTGTCATCAAGAAACTCCAGAACAACTAGCAGAGAACTTGTGCTGCTCTCTGGCAAGTCCAATGTATGTATTGGACTTGCATACAGCATGATTGAGAAATATCCATAGTCTGCCGTCTTCGATAGCATATATTAACTGTCTACACTTAATGGAGGCTATAATGGCAGACTGAGATAAAACAGGATGTTCCTAAGCTCAAGCGCTTTTCCCCCACCGTTTACACTCCTCCTGTTCCTCCCCTCTTCTCCTTCATTGCATTGTTTTGTCTGGGATGTGTGGAACCACATGTCTTGACAGATGTGGTGACCGTATTATCCTGGCTTATGAAGGGCAGATCCAGGCCATCCCCTGCTTTGGCTGGCAATTTGCATTTTTATTGCAGTTGTCGCATCCTCAGTTAATACACCATTGACTCCCAGAGCCACCTCTGGACCTGCCGGCATCACCTTGCTATCCCAACTGAAATGAGAGTGCCTGTTGGCCCTCTCTGCATTGGCTGAACCTCAGGTACCAGTCGACCTGGCATTCTGGGACGGAAATGGAGTGTCCTCTCATGTTAATGTGGACTTTCCATTAGAAGAGATGATTGATTTGTGAGGTGCTGTTGCTGTGAATAGGCAATAGACTGGCACAATAAAAGAGTGAGATGGGTCTTTGTGTGCAGGTGAGGCCATATGTGAACTAGAGTGTGACTGAATCAGGGAGCTGATGATGGGGGAAGAGGAGTGGTGAGAGGGGCTAGGGTGGGGGGACGAGGAGAGATGAGAAACGGAATGGAAGTTTGAATGCTAGAGGGTGAAGGTTAGGAGGTGAGAAGGAGCAAAGGAGGGTTTAGAGGTGTGGAGGGATGGGGAGATGAGTGGTGGGAGATGGAAGAGGTGTGGAAGCTCTCAACTGCTTTCATTTCAAACAGTTTCCGAACTAGATGAAAGAAGACGAAGAAAAGAGAGTGGCCTCCGTGTCAGTTTTCTTTCCTTAAAAATATTTGCTCTTAAGCGTGTGCACTCTCTGAACAATTATGAAGCATTTACTGAAGAGGGGAGTGAGGAAAAGGAGAAGAGGGCTGGCGATATTAAAGACGAAGTTTAGAAAAACTTAAAATACAAGAAGCACACATATATCCATCATCTCAAATTTGACCTTGTGAAGGTGAATCAACGACATTTAACTTATAAAAAGTGCCAGTTGAAAGCATTAGATTAAAATCGGATGATCTATAATACTATAAAAACGAGGGGAAAAAAAGCAATGGGGTACTCCTTTTTTATTCTATTTTGGTGTATTTCCCTTTTAAAGAGAAATAAACCTGAATAAACACACCATCGGGGGTTTCAATGATAACTGCATTTATTGCAACAGAAAAGGTTATCTGACATCAACTAGGCCTGTGGGGAAAAGTATTAGCTCCCTCCGAAACTAGAAAAGGCAACCAAAACTGCATAAATACCTTGTTACAGCTGGACTAGACACACTGTGACCTGATCACTACCAGTCTACTCAATCAAACCTTCACTTATAAAGATCATTTTCAGAAGCAGAAAGTTGGCTCAAAGGTCTGACCACTAGCACAACATGCCCAAATTCAAAGAAATTCCAGAAGAGATGAGGAAGACGTTGATAATACAGCAGTCTGGGAAGGGTTAAAAAGCTGTTTTTAAGACTCCACAGACCCTCACTGAGACACATTATCTACAAACGGAGAAGAATTGGAACAATAGTGAACCTTCCCAGGAGTGTCTGAACTTCCCAAATTCCTCCTAAAATACAACAAAGGCTCATCTTGAACAAGAGATCAAAAGAAAACATCCAAGGAACCTTTGGTCTCTCTCATCTCAATAAAGGTCAGAGTTCTTGTCTCCCATTATCTAAAAGGCACTGAGTAAAAATGGCATCATGGGAGAGTGGCGAGGCGAAAGCCATTGTTTACCCAGAGGAACATTAAGGTCATCTGAAATTCACCACAATAAACTTTGATGAGCTTCAGTGTATTCTGGAACTATTCTACAGATTGATGAGTCCAAAGATGAGCTGCTGGGAAGACCAGAGAGTTTTCACATGTAACTTCCAGTATTTACTAGTGTAGGGTCAAATTGACCCTAACACATCCATTCATTCAACCGCTTCTCCTGGTCATGGATGCAGGGGGCAGGAGCCTATCCCAGCTGACATTGAGTGAGAGGCGGGTTACACCCTGGATGAGTCACCAGTTCATTACAGGCGTGACATGTACTTACACACAACCGTCCACGCTCACATTCATGTCTCTAAAATGGGAGTAAGGTGTGTATTCTCTGAAAACGCTTTTCTATAACATCTTTTGCACATAAAAAAGCTTAAGGCCACAGAGTTTCCGGTTGAAAAAAAAAAAAGCTCTGTTCTTTTTTCCCAATTTCAAAAAGTTATAATTGGTCGATTTGACACAACACACGGGTTAAAAGGAATAAAGTTTTGCAGGGTCCTAGTCAAAGTCTTGACATGAACCTCATTGAGTTACTCTGGCGGTACCTGCAAATAGCAATTGCTCACAAAACCACTAATGTGACTACACTGACAGAGTGCTGGAATAAGAGTGGGCCAAAATTCCACTAGAGCGATGTCAGACACTGATCTCCAGTTGTTGGAAGCATTTGGTTGCAGCTGTTGCTGCTGAAGGTGGCACCACTAGTTCCGGGACTGAATACTTTTCCATGCTGATGATTTAAGTATTGGCTAAATAATCATTTAAAACATTTGCTCTATTTAGCAATGTTTTATTTGAGGAAATGAGTATGTGATAAACACAAAAGTAGAAGACATCAGGATTGGATACAATTCGTCTTCATAGCATCGTATATAAAACTAGGACATATAGAAAAGTTGTTATGGTGTTTATAGGAACACTGTAAAAGAGAAGAGAGTGAGGGAGCTGGGTTTAAACAGGTTTTGGGCACTGTCCAGTTGAGAAAGCAAATGTTTTCATTTTTTTCACTGAGAGATGACTGGGATTCAGCAACTTTCCCAGGACATCTGCTCCCAACGCCCACGTTTGGATATCCATCCAATAGGATATCTTCTTTCACCCTTAAGACCAGCGGGTGCCGTGCAGCGATTGGCTGCCTGGGCCAGGGCCCAGAAAGAGAAGGCTGAGCCCTGAGAATTTTCCGAAACATTTTCTCCTCTGTCTTGGCCTTCGCCAACATCTGCTTCCAATCAACGATCGTGAAAAGACCGCTTCTCTTTCTCCCTGCTGTCAGTTTTGCACGCGCACACACACACACACACACACACACACACACACACACACACACACACACACACACACACACACACACACACATACTTTCACACCAGCCAGCATTTTCTAACAGGTTTTTGTTGTAGCCATTAAGCAGTTTCAAATGGTTTTAGTGCCATGGATCAGGCTTTGTGTACATTATTTTAACATATTCAACTTTATTCATCTCTTCTTTTAATTGGTTGTATATATTCTCTATCCGGATGACCATTTAAACATGCACAACTCCAATGAATGTCGAATGCATGAATCTATTGATGAATATGATCTGACTGAACTAACTGGGAACAAAAGGTGCACAGATTGAGAAATATTATTTATCACATAGACACATGTTGGACATCCTTATAACCTTTGCCCGCTTTTCACAAAAAAAAACCCCACCAGAGGATCCACTTCCTCCTACTTACTTTCTTTCTTTCAATCACAGTTCGGGTTTTCCTGCGTGGTCATCGCCCTCATTGCTTGACTTTCAACTACAACAGGTCAACGAACTGCACAAAATCCTGCTTATTATAGCAGGTACTTTCCACGCATATTCAGAAATAAGCATGATGATTCACTCTAGCCAAAAGAGAAACACACACTGTAATCTGCAGCGGCTCCACGTCTCAGCAGCAGCTCACCATTATCAGTAAGACTGACTGTGTTGTTTCTGCCAGCAAACTGCTTAATAAGCTTTGACCCGCTTGGCTAAACAATCATGAGAGAACGAAGTTGGAGGTTATGAGGTTGGTCTAGTGAAAATTGGGAGTTATTACAAACAGTTCTTAACAGCTTGACCGAACCGTGGGGGCTACCCCTCGACAGATATAAACATTTCTCACAGGCAGCAACCAGACAAATTAAAGGGTTACCTATATTTTAACACTATTCAGCGGGACTATGAAATCTGAAATACACACAGCCATTAACTTATATTAAGCTTTTCACATTTTTTTTAGCCAATATTTTCTTGTGATTGATACATAAGATGGCAAAGATGGTGCAGTGGGTACAGATGGATAGTTTTATTGTAAACTTTTACGGTGAGGCAACACAGATGGGATGCTTTGTTGTTTCGCCACCTGGAGAATTTCCATCCATCCATTTTCTGTAACCGTAACAGAAGCAAATCCCAGCTGACATTGTGTGCCTGGACGGGCCGTCATTTCATCACAGGACCAACACAAAGAGATACAAGCAACCATTCACACTCACATTCATCCCTTTGGGCTATTTAGAGTCACCAATTCACCGACATTGCATGTTTTGGGGCTCGGAGTAGAAGAACCTTTTATAGCCGGGACGCAACAGTTCTAATCACCAACTACGCCCCCGCGCCCAGGACATTTCACCCCCAGGGAATAATATGAACTACTTTGATTGGTCGAGGAGGATCTAGTTCAAAAAGACTGGAGATGTGATTCCATAAAACAAATACCCGTTTTATGAATGGAATCAATGAAGGAAAAATAATCCAGTTTAAACAGACGAGTATTAAATTCAAACACATTCAATAACAATGTTCTCTAGACCGGCCCAGTAACACCCTGTTGGTAAAGCAGGAGAAGCTTGAACAAGGCAGCGGTTTACTTGGAAATATAAGGGGAAGGGGCTCCTATCCTACACACCAGTCAAAAGAACAACCTGAGTCTTCTACCGTGACGGTAAAGGCACAAAAACTGTTGCCCGACCCATTGTATTATCGGCTCCATATGTCTACTTTGATGCCATTATTGTCCAAAAATTTAAAAACCCAATTATTTATCAGTTTGATACATATGAAGCATCACTGAATTCTATGATGACAGCTAATCTTTGGTGTCAAACGTCACTGTAAACCTGTTGGTAGTGACCGAGCCGTGGTGTCCAGCCTAGATGATATAATAATACTGATAATAATACATTTTATTTATAACACACATTAAATTTGAATCACATCTCAGAGTGCTACAAGGTAAAAGCAGATGTTGCAATTGGCAGCCTGCATCTCAGTGTCCTTCCCGTTGACCTTTGACCCTTCACACCATAGGTTTTGTGGTACTGCTCCTGCTGGTCAAAGCCTGATTTACAGCACAGTAGTGCCGACTGGTCTTATTGAGTAATCCTGGGTCAGACCTGGCTAATAAATCTGCAGCGTACCACTCCAAGTGTGGGTAAACCTGGAGTTTGTCGTAGTTAGGGGTTTATAAAACTGGTGATTCTTTCTTTCTTTACGTCTTTCTTTCTTCCAAATATATATAAGACTAACAAAACAATATCTAATGGTTAAGCTGTAAATAAACAGTCCATTAAATATTAATGTGTAAAATAAATAATGAGGTTCATCACCATAGCCTTTTTATACAACAACTGCGTAACAGCACCTCAATGATGTTCTTTCTCTGATTGTTTTTGCACTTACAGGAACAAAAAAGTTCTGACATATTGCCCAGCAAATAAAGCTCCTGGTGCGACTTCTTGCATATGACAAGCAGCGATTCTAAACAATAGATTAACAAGGCAACAAACAATAATTTACTTTCTCTGTAACAAATTGCTGCTCTTAAAGTCTGCTGATAGAGGATGAAGCTAGTTTAGCCAAAACCTCACACACCGTCCCGTGTCATGACACAGCATTTTAAAGACTGATGTAACCGTAGTCCTCGCCTCTGGTCCGTGCAAATACAATGGAGCCGTGATGGGGGGGTTGAAACGGCAGCGGAGGTAGTAACAGAAGCAAATTGGGCATCAGATGGGGTGTAAAGTTTTTATTACGTTAAAAACGCAAGTTACTGTTGGCCGTTCACTTAAAGAAGCAAAAACGGAAATCCGGAAACACTGCAACTTTTGGCAGCTCCTTGCAATCCAAACATTGGACAAGATCAACCGCCACGTAACGGGGAAGATTCGTCACATCTCTTCTTCTCGTATGACCTTGCTCACTATAGTGTTCATCTGTTCCATTATTGTTTTACTCAAAGTAAACAATGATATACCAGGTGAAGGGTCTTCATTGAGGCACTGTCAGACAATCCTTGTGTGAAAAGGGCCAATGGATGTCAGTTACACCTCTGTTTCTACCTTTGTTGGCATCTCAGAGGTACAAAATCTCAGACCGGCATTTTCAACGCCATTGCGTTTAAATAGAAAGTAAGATTGGAATATAAGTTCGCCAGACTCCCCTTGAAGAGGCCATGTGAGTCGGACTCATGTTTAGTGGTCTTATAAATTTTATATTCAAAGGTAAATCTAACTATTACTTGTTTTTTTTCTGGTCAGTAAAATATTTTATTTGGGATTTCTTATTTTTGTGGGCCTCTACAAGACACAGAACGTAGAAGAGGGTTATTGTGAATATGGCTCAGTGCAATTTAAAACAGAGGAGGCTGTGAAAAGACGAATCTCAGTCTGCTGTCCCACTGCTTGCAGTGAGTCATGAGAACTGGCTGATGATGTGCTTCAGCATATGTTACAGGCTCTGTTTTGGCTTACGTAGACAAGGTGGCTGAGTAATTGGGTCACACGGATGACCTCAGCCCATGAATTCTACATGATAAATTTGAACTGTGCCATGCAATGGTGGACAAAAAAGTGAATTATCGTTTGGGCTATAATCAAACATCTTTGTTGATTAATTGTGTTCATTGAGAGAAAAAGTCCATTTGAGAACATTCTGATTAGACAGCCTGGAGAACATCTAAATAATATTGTTCCCATGAGGAATTTAAGCACAGCCTCCCCTGTAAAGAAAAGTCAATGGAGTAAGTGCATTTGGCACTTCAGAAGCAGAGGTTTGTGGGAAAGAACAGCAACACCATGGCTTTATGTGAAGGCCTATGTATACAACATGAATTAAATATGGTGATGCAATCACACACTAAGTACATGAGCTATAATATCACAGAGAATAGGAAGGAAGTGAGAAGCTCCCATGGCACTCTAGGAAAAGTTGGAGTGAGACATCGGATACATGAAGTCAATTTGTTCCAGTCACTAAATGGAGATAAAACCTTTTGATGACTTTTAATGTCTCTGTAGCGAGGATTTGAGGTTTGACGTCAGAATAGCAACGCACTCTTCTCAGTAGTTTGATCAAACCTTTGGGCCCAGGTTAAAATAAATAAAACTATTGGAAGGATTGCCAAAAGCTATACTTGTAAACAGTCCTAATTGGCTAAATATTGGAGTTTTGACATGTCGAGTTTGGATACCGAACAGGGTAACCAGCAAACTGGTATTACACATCAATATGTTAGCATTACCACAGTTGATTCTGATGTTAGCATGCAGCTCACTGCATCATTTTACTTTCATGATTGATAGGGCTCTGCCGTCACACCAAAATCCCCCAAAAGCTGGGGAAATCATGGAATTGTCATCGCCACCTCAGATCCTTCTTGTTAACGCGATAACTCAAAAACTGTGGCATGGAACATTTTCAACATTTTTTCTACCTAAATAGACCTTAGTATGAGGAAGAACTGGGTTTTGGGAAAGTTCCATCATATATCTCCAATACTAGGGGGAGCTTTGTCTCCAAACATTTAAGATTTTATGATTTAGAACTATTGGTCGTATTTCGTCCAAATTTGGTGCATATGAATCAACTTGATTATATATATCTTGTAAATGTAATATTTTACTCCAATGGATCATATTTACTCACTAGGGGGATACACTCTTTTTTGGACATACCTTCCTAACCGTTGGTCCAACTCGGTTTGAGATTTGGTGCAATTGAATCGTCTCGACGACATCCATCTCTGTCTTTATATTTTACTATGAAAGTTCATATTTTACTCATTAGTGAGAGCTTTATTAAAAAAACACTGTTTTTCAGAAATGAAGTCACATTTAATTTGAGGAGTTCAGTCGGGGAGATTGCTTGTACAACACAGGGGATCGGGGACTTTTTGGGGATATACCCTTCTGACAGGGTCAAATCGTAGGCCCAGTTTGTGTGTTTTAAAAAAAATGTATTTAATGGCATATTGGTTTGATCAAGAGCGAAATTGCCTGAGTGAATTTTCCCTTGGACCAAAGTCCATGTCAAACCGTCAGATGAAAACTGTCCGAAAAGCTTTGGCAAGCTATCAATGAAGAAAAGCAGAATCACTGATGTTGGGGCCGAGCCCAGTCCATGACTCTACATGTCGTGGGTCCTTGAGCAAGGACATGTGAAGCCCCGGCTCCCTTGGCGCTTCTCAGAGGTTGCCCACTGCTCTCTCAGGGGTGGCGTGATGTTCTGTGTATAACTAGCTTGACTTGTGAACAATAAGGACTAAATTATTATTTTTAAAAGCAAGAGATGTGGTGTATACTGTAATAATCGTAGATAAAGTAATAGACTTGAGACTTGACATAGACTTCAAAGAAACAAATTGTAAGTCAGTTCAGAACTCTGTTTGGACTTTCAGCCGAAAGCTAAGTCTTGTATCCAGCTGTTTGCTGGTTTATGATCTTACAAACACCAGTAGAGTTTTATTTATACTGAGTCATTGGAATCTTTTTGATCTATAAAAAGAAACTTTTCCAAGATTATGATATGTGAGATAAATTTTTTGCGCTGTGCCGCACACTCTGATCCTGTTCAGCTGAGCTAAACCTTATTTATTTTCTTTCAAAATTAATTCAGCAATATGAGCAAATCATATTAGAGTGACTTTTTTTTGTGACGGCCGAGGCTGAAGCACTTCAAAAGCTTGTGAATCAATACTTTACATTCTTTTCCGACACACTTTGAACTCAAACTCATGACACTGCGCAATGACTGAACTCAAATCCATCAGGAAAAGGAAAGACACAGTTCAGTGATATCTCTGCAGTCTGCAGTGCAAAATGCTTTTGTATCTGTAATTGTTCTTGGCAGGGAGGGACAGAGGGAACTGGAGGACAAAAGTCATTCTGTGGATTTAAAGAAAACAGGGAACTCCTGGGAACGCTGGGTCAAAGACATTCTGGAATTGAGCTTAGCTGACATGGGAACTGCCACATGTAGTAATCCATCCATCCATCCATGCATCCATCCATGCATCCATCCATTCCATCCATGCATCCATCCATCCATCCATCCATCAATCCATCCATCAATCCATCCATGCATCCAAGCACATCCATACGTGCATCCATGCATCCATCCATGCATCCATACGTGCATCCATCCATCAATCCTTCATTCCATCCATCCTTACATCCATCCATCAATCTATCCATGCATCCAGCCATCTATCCAAGCAGGATATTCCAGACTTTCCTCTCCACAGCAACACCCTCCAGTCCTCCATGGGGATCCTGAGGAATCCCAGTCTAGATGAAATGTGCAATCCCTCCAGAGAGTTCTGGGTTCTACTCAGGGTTTCTTCCCATTTGGATCCATCTGGAAAACCTTGATTTAATTGCATGACTTCTCTCTCGATATCTAAATCTGTGTTTAACCTCAATCTTTTTGAGGATTTGAAATAAAGTCTATTTCATCAACCAAAATACCATACAATTCCAACTTTACACCGTGTTTAGTTTAGAAACAGCAAGAAGCACTTTAATTTTCTGAATATTTGTTTTATTGAATCGCAAGGGAAGTTGACTATCATGTTGGTAAATTCTATGGGTGCATTGCATTGTTTTTGTTTCAACAGAAGCTGATGACTAAAAACTGTTGAATGATTCTGACTTTTAATTACTGATATTGATAAAAGACTGTTAATTTGACATCTTTGTATTTCAAAGAAACAGAGTTATGTATCCACGTCTGACGATGAGGAGGGTTAAGATTTGGTTGGTGTTCTAAAGGTCTTAAATTTTCTAAAGCCGCATAATGGATTTTCCTGTTGCTGAAATCCTCGTGAGCATATATAGAACAACAAAACTGTTTGCTTCCTGTGAAACTCTGTGAATATACCCACCCAGTCATGACATGTTCTATAGTTTAAACTGTGTGGCTCTACTCAGGCTGACGCCACAACCACAACAACCACATGCTACGGTTGTTGTTCCCTCTTCTTCTACCATGTGCTTATTTACAAATCATGCAAGAACTTTAAAGGTGCACCAGCTATTGTATCAGAATGTGTAGATTATGTATCTTTAATGTCATTCAAATCAATTTGATTTTATTAATTTGCCACTATCTGACTTCTAGACTGGGCACCACAGTGATGTCATGCTATGCTGCATTATGCAGCAAGAAGTAGGTAGTAGAAGTAGGTTCTGGCTTCAAATCCACCTGCTGCACCTTGTGGGAATCTGCAGATTCTCCAAGTGTTTGCCAGGCTTATCTTCGATCACAACGGCTTCCTCCCGTACACAAAATGTGCAATATAGGTAGATTGTGAGTCTAAATTTCCTGTGTGGGATTGCGAGTCTGAACGGTTGCTTATTTCTATGTGCTGTCACTGCCACTTGTGACTTGTCCAGGTGGATAGGTTCCAGCCCCCCCATGACCCTTTACAGTATAAGTAGCCAAAAAATGGAAGGATGGATGAAGCACATTGTATTCCTGGAAGATTAGCAGTTGTGTTTATTTGTAAGAAGCTGTCAAGCAGGCCACAGTAATGTTTTCTCTTACTGTATATGATATAGCTTGAAATCCTTTAAGATGTGTCGGGCTCTTTTTTCTTATTATATCCCCAAAAAGTCGGGGAAATTATGGAATCATCGCTGCGTTTGCAGATGCTTCGTTTTGATGCGACAAATCACAAACTATTTCATGGATCATTTTCAAATTTTAATTAATTCATTAGGTAAAAATAATTTTTTTCTCACTAGATGGAGCATTTTTACGAGAACAATGTTTTTTTGGACTTATTTGCATTTAATTTGAGGAGTTCATCACGGGGATTGTTTGTACAACCAGGGGATTGGGGACTTTTTGAGAATCTAACGGCATAAAATTAATGTCTTCTCTTTTTTGGTCTTTCAGGTTCATAATCAGCAGAATATTTCCCCCTCAATCAGAACCACGGGGCGTCATTGCCACTTTCAAATGAGCAGTAAATATGTAGGAAACCCAGAGAATCAAGAGCCCGTCACCTATTTTTACTCCAGCTATGTGTTAAAAACTCTCAGTGGTTGCTGTGTCATTGTGTGCTCCCCGTGACTCTGCTACACTGAAATGTTTTTTTCAACAAAAATTCTGCGTTCGCACATACCGTTTTTCTCTAACTACATGTAAGAGAGAACAAAATCATATGATGATGTGCCAAAATTTGTTTCTCTCATAACCACTCACCATTCCCCCACACCCCACCCTACGATCACACACAAACACATGCTGCAGCAATGCCTGCCGGTGCTGCCTCCCCCACAGACTCTGACACAGTGCATGCATCTCACAAGACTCAAGATGAAACCTGCGAAAGCATGAAAAAATAGTTCCCTCAGACAAGGACAGTGTCTTCTTAAGTATCCTCGTCTCAGGCTGTGTAAACAGGCCTCTACTGGTGACTCACAGCTAATGTAAAGCAGACACAGGTTGGTCTGGCGCCAACTGATCACGGCTTCACTGAGACAATGAAACCCAAAGATGACAAGCGGAATATATAATGACATGTTTAAAAGTGGTGGAGGGGTCGGAAAGGGGGTGTGGGGAAAAGCCATGCACTCTTCAGGTCACATAGTTTCCCATAGAACGATCCTCTCCCTCACATATGGATGCTGAATCAGTGTATGCGTTGGCTGAGGGTGTGCATCTGTGTCGCTGGCTGCGATGATTTCTGCCTCTTGTGTTTTGTGAGAAAAGAAATTGTTGGCTGTGGATCCTGCAGGAGAAGTTTTGCTCTGCTTGATCTCTTCTTCTCACGTGAGAGTGGATTTTGACAGCGGATGTGTAATGTGTGTGATATTCACTCCAACGCTGCAAACAGGCAAAGATTTGAGAATGAAGCTCATTGAAAACGGTATTTCTGCTTTACATGTGTGCGCGTGTGTTTGTTTGGCTTGTTCTAGAATTTGACACAACACAGATCCGGCTGCTTTTCATCAGTTTTAACACACAGGGCCCAGTCAGAGATTACACGCCGAACCGCCATGCAATCTCTCTAGGTCCACATGCATGTTGTGTAATACTCAAATGTTGGATAAGAGTGATTACATTCAAATTCGGTTGTTGGAGCACTAATGATTCTGACAGTTGCTTCTTACAAAATCACTATGAGGAAAAAAAAAGATTATTTTTTTTAAACTAAAAAGGAAACAAAAGTGACAAGTATGAAAAAAGGCAGAGATCACATTTATGAGGCCAGAAAAAAAATGTCACAGCCATGTCAATCAATAGTCCTCTAGTGACTACTCCAAGCTCGGCAAACAGATGTTTACACAGATCTCCCAAAGTGGTAACAAGGAGTCACAGCTCACTGGTGCACTTCAGCCTCATCCGACTCCCGCTGCAACTTGTGTGGCAGCAGACAAGGTGTAGTAAAAAAAAAAGAAATGATGAAGCTATCTTTAACAAGTTTGGCTTGGCCTGAGCCTGGACCGACTGCCTGCTCACACACTGGGACACCCTCCCAGGCTTTTCCCACATCACTGGGGGCCGAGGGGCCAGGGGCTGAGGCAAGAGCTGGGCTTCTTGCTCCACAGCAATCTTCTGGGCTGTGGCTGGGAAAGGCCATGGCCCACTGTTCTCACCATCTCCCCCTGTAGTCACTAGCCCCTCTCAGAGAGAGAGAGAGAGAGAGAGAGAAAGACAGAGAGTGCGTAAGGAAAATTTGTGGTATCGGAATCAGCCAAGAGTAAAGAATCGGAGATCAGCTGATGTGTGGTGAGGGCTGGCTGACTATCAGGTGATAATAAATCGGGTAAGAGTGACACTGCTGTCGAATTTAGCTGAAAGAAGGCTCTTTATTGTGATTTAGGACAGATAACAAATAAAACAATCATCATTATTTTTTGTTTGTTGGTTTTGAATGTCATCCAAGCAGATGGAAATGATCTAGTGGCTAAATCTGGTGTTGTAGAAAAAGAAAATGATCTTCTTGGATACAAAAGAATATATTTTATTTTCCTTTCGGTTGCTCCCGATTAGGGGTCACCACCGCCGAGTCTTTTCCACAATGGTGAGTTGGCACAGTCTTAAGCCCTTCCTGACGCAATCCTACCCATTTATGTCAGCTTGGGACCAGCATCATGAATGGGCTGGATTCTGCCTGAGTGTGGGACAATGAATATATAAATGTAATGATCTTATCCCACTATGTGAATCCAAACCGTAGTCATCATTCTCAAATGACTCATCTCGATAACAGTAATAGCCCATGTGGACCTCGTGCACTTTTGTATCACTTATTAATTTGACCAGTTTATGGCTGTCGGCCCTTATAATCTTCATCATCATCTTGGAACACCCCAGGTAGACCCCAGGGAGAACAGCTCCTGCTCTGGAGAAGCCATTAGGGAGCTCAATAAACAAACACGGAACATACCATCCTTCAGCTGTTACTAATACCAACTACATGAAATAATGGTCCCAAAAGTTTTAGAAATAAACCTCCCCCCTTGTGTCGGAAATATACAAGCAACCTTTTTCAAAACTAATCCAGTTCTTCCTCACACTTAGGTCTATGGGGGTTTACAAATTGAAAAATGTTCCATGAAATAGTTTTTGAGTTATTGTGTAAGCATAAAAGATCGTCGATGATGATGAGGATTTCATAATATCCCCGACTTTTGGTGGATATAAAGATGGGTCTGCGTTTATTCATGAACTTGGTGATCCTTTGACAATGCCGTGTCGGGAACTGGATCTAGTAGCGTGTGAATGTTTGACAGGAGGTTCTAATTATCCGTGTGATGCAAGCCTATTTTCTAAAAAAATCTTGTCAACACACCAAAACGTGGTTTATTCTTGGTCAGGTGTTTTTTTAATGGCATCAAAAAAGGGAAGTACTGAACTGCAGAACCGAATGATAAAAATAGACCTCAAAAAACAATCTTAATAAAATACAATCATATAAGGGAAAGCTTTTTCTAGCCTTATTATTAACGTATCACTGTGCTAGTCTTGTATTATATGACACTGATGGTAACAAACAAACAGAACAGCAACACCTCTGACATACAACCTCAACAATCCGCGGGTGTGACGAGTAAGGAAAGCAGTTTCTGCAGACTCAGTCACCTCCTCCCTGTCAGCAGATGAGAGGTCGGCTATGGTAGTAGAGATAAGGACTGGTGAGCAGGAGGACGCGGGGGTAGGTGGTCTGTTTTTAGAGTCATTGACCAGCCAACCATCTTGCTTTACACTTGTAAAAAGAATGCATTAGAGGTGGAGTGGTCACGCACACGTAGCTCCGTTTAGAGACACACACCAGATGACCAGGAGGATTTGTTCTGCTGATTTGACACTTACTTTATTTTAAACACACACAAATACACACACTCCTTTGCTAAAAGAAGCAAACACAGGATACCACTTTTATCAAAAACTCCACCCTACACGTCTTTTTTTGCTGCATGTGCACCAAAGCCTTACGCCTTCAACCAGCGTGAACTGAAATATCAGCGCTGAGACCCGTCACCGCAATCCTGTTCTAAACAACAGCTCTGCAGAAAAGAGTAACTCACAGCGCCGCATGCTTCCCTCTTCTATCTGACTGGCTTACACTCCCGACCAATGACTTACCATTACAGTAACGTCACCTCTTCAAGAGTCATTGTCTTTTTTTTGTTTAGATGTCGGAAAAAATACTTCTTAATCGGGACTATAAAAGCTTAAAGTCCTCAAATTAAAATGACTACCAGCTCCCCATGGTGAGTAAGATATGCACATGATTTAACTTAGGGGAGGTATACCTTGACTTTATCATATTTTACTCTAATCGTTTGTGTTTTACTGACTTCGGGAAACTCTCCTCGAGTTACGAAAAATACCGTGGACATAATTTCACATTTAATCTGGAGCATTTGATGAGAGGTATTGATTGTACAACGCAGGGGATTTGGGACATTTTTGGAGATATACCCTTGCTGCCTGGGACAGAAGCATTCGCCCCTCTCCCATCCTCGCTCTCTCTTTAGATGATGGTCGCCCACTTAGGGTCTCTGGATCAAATCCAAGGCTTTTGCTTTCCAGCAGGCGGTTTTTTCTCACCATTGTCTCCAAGTGTTAGCTCATGGGAAAGCGTCTCCGTAAATTAAAGAGCGTAGCGTAGTACTACTCGATATGGAATGTGTCATGAGATAACAACAGCGTGTCAGCCGAGCACAAACAGCGTGAGTAAGTGTGCGCTGTATGTCGAAACAAAACAGAGGGAGAATTACGTGCGTAATTAAAGAAACATTTCTCAAACGGTAAATTCAAAACAGCTTGGGATTCTCAGACAACGGAGCTAACATAATTCTTACGTAGTTACATATTTCATACCTTGTTAAATATAATGAGCAACTTTTACGAGAAGACGGCTGCGTGAAATGCCCTCGTTACAGTCATAACTTCATGTTTACAAAAATGGATGAATAATAATCGCTTTGGTCTGCAACTAAGAAAAGGGGTGTTTGATGCTGAGGAGAATGCATGGGTCTAAATGACAGTAAACACTCACAGAAGCTTGTTTACATCATTAAGTGTCATCTACTGGGCTCAGTTATCCATGTATGTCAATGCAACGCTGACACACAACTTTACTACACTGTAAAAAAAAACTTCAATTCTCAACAGTATTAAACCCTTTTATTGTATTTTTTGACAATATAATATCAGTAAGTGTGATTTCTCAACAGCATTTCATAATCGTCCTGAAAGGCGCCCATAAATAAGTGTATGGTTATTATAATGATTAGTACTTCACTGTATTTTTTAACAGTGTGGGATTACTGATTTATCATTCTCAACATGATATTATTGGTTTCACAAAATGATCATCATTTGATTTGACCATTTACTGCAATTCTCTACAGTTTAAGATTTGACCGATATGTGTTGGTGGTTACTGTGATTGTTTCAACATAGTTGAAGTAATTTTCAACAGTTTATTATTGGTTACTCCGATTTTGTACCATATGTGATCATTTACTTGACTTTGTTAAAGAATGTGATAATTTACTTTTATATTCCACCGAATGTTAACTGTGGGTTTCATTTTCTACCATTTTTGATCACTTACTGTCATTTTTTTATTTTACAATTTATCAGTTATGGTAATTTTCTACAGTATGTGTGGTATTTATTGTAATTCTTTAGAGTGGATTACTATTTAATAGTGATTTTCGACTGGGAAAAAAATGTTATTGTGGTGTCCTAAAGGATGTTTTCATGTACTGCAATTTTCCACAGTATATTTTAGGTAACAGTGATTTTCTATAGTGTGTAATAATTTACTCCAATTATATACAGTATATAATAATGTACTGCATTTCTCTACAATATACTATAAGACACCATTATTCTATACAGTATTTGGATATGTACTGGAATAATCTTTATAATTATTGGTTATTGTTATTTCTACAGTATGTGATACTTAATATCATAATAATTGAACATTAATGGTCACATACATCATACAGCATCGGGAAATTTCTCATCTGCATTTGACTCTTGTTTCAGGACCCACGGTATGTTGTGTGAGGTGTTGGACCCAAACATGGATCTCCCGGTTCTGGGCAAACAGTCGACCCATTGAGCTACTGTAATTCTCCATAGTACATTATCGGTTAAAGTGATTTTTCACAACGTGTGATCACTTACTGTATTTCATAACGGCTAGACTTTACTTTCATTTGCACTTTTTTTGATCGCCGATTGTGATTCGCAACAATATACAGTATTAACAGGTACTATGACTTTCCGCAGTATAACCTTATGTACTGTAAATGTCAACAGTATCACATACCGTGATTTCCTAGAGTAGGTAATAATTCCCTGTAATTACAGAATGTGTTATGTACTGCAATTCTCTGCATTATATTACATTATCTACATCTTATACCTTGATTTCCTACAACATGAGATTTTACAGTGGAGTATGTTCTCACTTACTCTAATGTTCTACAGTTCATGGTTGTTTACTTTGCTCCCCTACAGTCTTGGCTTAATACTGTTGTTTTCAACTCTTTGATTAGTCTAATCACCTTTTTTTTATTCGACTGTGTTTCTTTGTGCAGAGATTGTTTGAAAAGACAGTTTGGCTCAGGTCTGACTGAGGCTCTTTACGGCCGCTGGCTCACAGCCATGTACCAAATAATTTATATCAACAATAAAAGTCAGAATTACATGATATCCTTAACGTGTACGCGTACGATCCCTCACGGAGGAACTAGACACATATGCATGCGAGTGCAGCAGAGAGAAGAATCATCCCCGGGGTCCGCATATAGATGCAGTTTATAAATCACAGCATGGAGGCCAGTGGGACGTTAATGCGCAGCATCTGTGGGTGTCAGAGGGTAGATCTACGCCTCTCTGGGAACGCACATGTTTTTTTTAGTGTTTAGGTTTTTTTTATTTACTTGTGAATGAATAAAGAAATTATTTAACGGATCCACCGCTTGTGTTCCACACTCTCTCTCATCCCACCTTTCCTTCTCGCCTTTGGGGAATTAATCAGCTGTCTGACACACACGCATCGAGGCAGACAGGCAGGCAGACAGAGGGAGGGAGATAGGAAGAAAGATGATGGGGGTGGGGGGTTGAGAAGCATAAGGGTGGCACGAGTCAAATTGGAAACATATCCTTTCAACATGTCCTATCTGAGCATTTTATCTGTGAAGAGAGGCGCGAGGGGGCCGACGCTCACGGTTCAAAGGCCTAACTGAATTCAGTGATGAAACCGTGGCCAACTCCTCACCAGCAGAACCAACTGCATGGATCCTTAGAGATTGAAATGTGGTGCTAAACTCTTCTCCCAACACCTGCAACCCATCCGGAGATAAAGGCAGGAAAAACAGGGGGTGCTAAAGGGGAGGGCTTCCTTATCCCATCAATAAAACATTTTTTTTGTCATTTTAAATATGAATAAAAAATATATTGTACGAATTAAGGAAATCCTGGGTCAGTATCAGAGACGGTAGAGGACCCACACAGCCATCCTCCCCCAACACCTTTGAAGAAGAGGGGCTGGTGCGCCTGTGACCCATCATCCAGCCTCTATTTTTATCTGGACTCAGGTGGGATTAGATCCAGATGGGACACCTGATCACCCTCCTCTCTCTTGGCTGGAGTTTCCTGCACTCTGATCTAACCCTTTCACTGCCAGCCACAGTTCATCCCCAGAGACAAAGTGAAGCGCTGAGAATTGAATCAGGGTCCGCATGTGCGCATTTGAATGAGAATGAATCCAGTAATGACATGGAAATGTAATAACAGCTTGACAAGTGTGATTTGTTGATCATTCCTTACCATGCAAACAAGACGTTAGCACGTCCATCTTGGAGAAAAACATCCATAACTGGCAACCGTAATACGCATTGCATTAGAATAGTGAGGGTTATTTTGCTGTGTTCGGTGGTGGCCTTGCAGCTTAACTGCATTCAATTCATTCTAAGTGTTAGGGCAAGAGGGGGTCAGGTCTCATGATCCAACAGCGGGCCAGAATACCCCAGACCCAATGGGTTAACCTAACAGGAAACCTGGAGGATACACCCTATTAGGCCTGCACTTCCTGCTACTTTGAGGCATGTACAATTTATGAGCCCAGAGGTACGGTGCACCACTGCAGATCTGATGGATTTCCTCTTTCGGTCTCCTAAAAAAAGACCAAGCCAGAGGATTTTATGAAAGAAAAATGAGAAACATAGGAAAGAAAGGCAGATAAGGTGAATAAAAGAACCATCTGCAGGGCACTCTGCGAAACCTTCCGCCAAACGGTCTGGAAAGAATCACACATCTTGGCAGCACATCCTATAAAAAAGTTCTGATCCTTATAATTCAAATAAAACGTAGGGGGATATTAAATAGATCCTGAAAGCTGGTATATATCAGTGCCAGTCGAGTGAATACAGTAACTCACCAGGAATAAACTCCGGCTAGAAATAACCCAATATTGACAACAGACCGACACTGAGGATATTTCCTGTACTTTGTATCTCACCTCTAAGTCACGTTGAACTGACAAATATGTATTTGTGTATGTACCAGATATTTAATGAAATGTATCGTATTTGTCGTCAGTTATTGTTTTCTCCTATGAATGGTTTCAAATGAGGGAAATGTAAGAAGAAATAAGGCCTATGCAGTCGTCACCGATAGCAAGGGTATATCCCTGAAAAGTCCCCCGTCCACTGCGTTGTACAATCGCTCATTTAGCTCATTAAAGTTATGTCCACAGTAGTTTTTGTAAAAAAGATAAAAAGAAGAAAAAAAAAGAGCTTGACGAAGTGAGCATCATATATACATTATAGAACGCCTTGAATTTAATCATAGACACCAAATCTGGACTAAATCGGGCTCCTGGTCAAGAAGTTATTTCAAAAAAAGTTTTTTGTAGAAAAGGTACCGATAGTGACTTAAATATTAAATATTAGAGTAAAACACGATGTATGCAAGTTAGATCAGACCAACGGTTGTGACGATATGGCCCGAAAAATGTTTTGAGAGAAAGCTTCACCTAATGTCGGAAATATACAACGGACTTTACTCATAATCAATCCAGTTCTTCCTCCTCCTATGGTCTTTGTAGGTAAATAATTCGGTAGTTATCCATGAAATAGTTTCGGAGTTCTCCCATTTACATGAATAATTTTTAGAAGACGCGATGACGATATCAGAGCTGAATGACACTGAATGACACTTTCCCAGCCATGGTAGTGATTTGGATATACAAAGAGCCACTTCTTTTTATTGCACTTGTTCTTGCTCAAAGAGTTCATTATTACCTGCAGCAGGATAAAAACGAGAGCTGTGTGGTGTGATGCAGGGTGACGTGTTTGCTTCTGTGCGCGGTAGAAGAGAAGTGGCACTTTTTTATGTTTGCAAAACCATCAGACAAATCAAGTCTGTAGGATTTGTCTGCAGGCTTCAAACTCGTTCCATGATGTATTATGTGTTCCGGCCTCTTGTGGTCAGAATTTGGCCGAATCTTCCTGTGCAGCGGCCCAGCAGACAGACACTCATGCGGTGCATCCCAGCAGATGTTGTATTCAGTCCGCTGAACAAGTTACATGTCTCTTGTTTTACAAGCGAGTAGTTATAACAGTATCGGCGTGTTTGAGCTTATTTTTGCATCAAAAACAATTGGTTGTAAGTAGGGGCGCACCATTAGAAGAGCTAAACCAGGTTAAAAAATAAGAAAAAATTGGAAAGCAGCACGCACATTTGACCACAGAGATTGGCACATTTGGCAAAGCGAACCATGAGCCCCCTTGAACCCCCCATGAAGGCTCCATATGGTCCACCACTGAGTGAGCGAGGCACCTTCTAGCGAGCACAGACAGCTGGATGGTGTTATTTCTGACACTTCTGGAACTGAGCTGTTATACATACATTTCTCAGTGCAATGTCTGCTCAACAGACACTGAGGAGAAAAAAAATGAAATAAAATGAAACCAGCATGACTTTAATAGATAGAACAATGTTTATCTGGGTTTTTTTCAATAATTATATGCACGAAAAGTCGGTAGTGTTATGGATCCCTTAATACCTACAAAGCCCGAAGACCAGGACAGATTTTGGGAAAGGTTGGTCGTATATTTCTGACAATATTGTGAGTATACGTCAAAAGCTTTTTTTTCCATAATTTCTCCACCATTGGTCCCATTTAGTCCATTAAGTCCAAATTCGGTGCAAGAATCAACTTCATGACATCTTGCATACATTATATTTTACTCTACCTGTTTATGTTTTTACTCACAAGGGGGAGCTTTTTTTTAATTTAAAACATGTTTTTGCAATATAACTTCCAAGCTGTTTGTCCTGTTTTCTCCAAATTTTAAGCACATGAATCATCTCAAGGAAATGTATCTTGTACAAAAATATTTAAAACTAGTATATATAATTTTTTTCAGTGGAGGAGCCCAGGTTCTGGGTATGTTTCACAGTTCTAAACATGGTTATTTCTTTCTGGGTTATAACTTTTTTCCGCAATGTTTGCTAGTACAGGTATTCTGTTAGATCAAAATCATGGAATGGCCTTTGCGCCCCACATGGAGCCCAGGAACATGGTGGCCATGTTCCTATCCTGATAGTGTAGATCCTGACACTTGACCATTTTTCCACTTTCCAAGCACATCAACTTCGAGGTCAAATAAGAGCCCTGATAAGAGCCAGAGACAAGTAAATTATGGTATTAATGGCATCAGGGTTACAGGCCAGTTTCCTGGTCTTCTCGCAGACTTAAAAACTTAACTCCAAAGCTATTGTTGCTCAGGGTTAGAGCACAGGTCTTAAAAAACCAAGCACGGCAAGTTCACATCTCATCGGTTTCTCCATATCCAGTTTTTGGAGTTGCGCAGGCCAGTGTACTGTTGGTCTCAGGACTGGATAAATAGAGAGGATTGTGGCAGGAAGGGCATCTGATGTAAAACCAGTGCACCAGTGCAAAACCAGTCTAGGATCAACTCTTTTTAAAAAGGGTTTATGAAATAAATGCAATTTAATTTCCTGTAAATAGGCTACAGGTAATGAAGTGATCGTTTGTGTCATTGAAATTCAATTAGATAAAAACTCTCCACAGGGGACATTAAAGTGATACAGCAGTCTAAAGACATTGAGAAAAATGTCCGCGATGATAACAAAAAGAAAACATAATATGATAATTATGCTTATAAATCAAGTTAAATGGCCAATGCAAATATGGCTCCTTCCATTTTTACACCAGTGTTTGTTCAGGCAGCTGGAGGATCGGGATAGCGCAAGAAAAGAGACATGACAGGAAATGAAAAGTACAGGAGGGTTTGGGATTAAGATGAGATAGAGCTGGGAGCAGGGTTGAATGGAGAACTGGGTGCAAAAGAATATCAGGAGGAGGAGGATGGTATGGAGATAGACAAGCAGTCTCCACTCCTGTCAGAGATGATAGAGTGACTCACCATCTTGTAAAAGACAGTCTCCAACTATCATGATGCTGCAGTAAAACCCTAATCCCTGGTGCTCCGATAAAGATATCGTGGGTCTTAGTTCTGCAACCGAAGAAGAAAATCAAAGAACCAGCTCATCCATGCCGACAGTTTAAAGAGCAAATTACTCATCAACAGTAATTCCAAGGTTAAGAGGGACGTTAAAGCAACTTTTAAGTTCATGGCCAACTCCACAACAGAAAAAAAGGCCTAATGAAAATAAAAACATTTGTATGTAGATCGTATAAGTTTAAATCAAATTAGTGATGAGTTGAGCTGTTAATTAGAAATTTGTATAAGAAAGAAGATTGATTTATTTTTTTAACTTTGCATACGTTAGTTTAAACAAATAATAATATGAATAACAAAGAAAAATAAAAGTGCTCTACTTAATTGTAAACTAGCCGAATTGTCACCGTTAATTGTTGAATGGCACACTCCTGCACAGAAAAAAATGGTTTACTGAATTACTACTATCATTTCTGATTCAATCCAAATGTTCTAATTTGGATTAAAGAGGATCAACGGTTAAGAGATTATGACCCAAAAATATTTTTGGAGATAAAGCCCCACTTAGTTTCAGAAAAATTTAACAAACCTTTTCCAAAATCAATCCAATTGTTGCTTCCTAAGGTCTGTGGGATTATAAGCAGAAATTCATCCGTTAAATTGCTTTTGAGTTATAGCATTAACACAAAATATTTTTCGGTGGTGATGATTCTTTAATATCCCCGATTTTTTCCGGGATATAAACACAGTAAATTCAAAAAAAGTACATCCTCCATTTTTGTTGCAAATACGGCCAAAATGTGAATTTCATAATATACTTCCAGACAAGTAAATGGGAATGGTAAATTGACTGTACTTATATAGGGCTTTTCTAGTCTGCTTGACTACTCTACACCAACACAAGACAGCGTTCACCCATTCACACCTTTCATGCTGCCATGAAAGGTGCCACCTGCTCTTCATGAAGGGAAACCATTCACACACCAATGTAACCATTGGGAGCATCTTGGGGTTCACTATCTTGCTCGAGGATACTTCGACATGTAGAACGGATGGGTCGGGGGTTGAACCACTTACCTTCAGTTAAGTCGACGACCGCTCCACCTGCTGAGCCATCATCGCCACCATCACCCAAATTGGATAACACCAAAGACCCAGGTTATTCCCAGAGTTCATCTGGCTTTGGAACACCTCAGGATCCCCAAAAATGACATTTGGAGTTCCCTGCGTGGCCTGCTGCCACTGTTTCCTGACCACGGATAAGTGGTAGGAAATGGATGGATACATGGATAATCAATGCTCTTCACAATGACTGGATTCATATTAATCAACAGGGCAGGTCCATTTTTTCTATGCAGCCAGGTAAGAAAAAAACTCAGAAGACATTATATGACAGTAACAGGGCTGTAAAGAAACCAAAATGTCTATCAGATATTACATCACATATGTATCACTACTCAGTGAGTTATTGCTCATCTTTAAGTCTGGAAATGGGTCTAGTCAGGTGAATTTGGCTGTGATCCAGAATATCTTGTGATCACATTAATCCTTAAAATAAGTCTGACTAACGAAAATACAGTCTTGTCCAGTTTATTATCAGACTTGATTGATTGTTTTAGCTGAAAAAAAGCACAATTACACTACGTCCTTTGGATTAGAAAGAACTGAAAAGTCCCCACATTTGAACCTCTTGAAGGCCAAAGCACTTGCCCTTTATCAAAAATAGCTCGCTTCTCCCACTAACAAATGATTGCATTTGGAATATGATTTAGCCTTGTCGCCAAGTTGCTATCAGCACGGGGCCTTAGGTAAACACATTTAATGGGACCCAAAGGTCTCGCACCAGCGCTGGACTGGGAGGATAGGCAAGTGTGCAAGCCCCTGGCTTGGCTAAGAATCAGCAGAAGCCAAGCAGGAAACATCTGGGAGAACTAGTGCAAACAGATGTCGGAAAAAGATAAGCGCCCATGAATTAGAGTTCAGCCTCCCATCTATGTATGATGAGGCTTTGTAACATCCAGGTGGGCTGTAGCCTTGGCTCCAACAGCTTAAAGGTCCAAATAATCAAACCAAAGTTGTTTTTTTTCTCACACTAGCATCTGGTGGCGGTTGTGAATGTTGTCAGTAACTTGTGTTCTATTGTTCCTGGTCTCATTTTGATCCATTGTCAGACTGAGTCTCATGAGACTCCCTTCATACAATGTTTTTGCTTCTCCAGGTCACAATCTACATCATTTCCTGCCATAGTTTAAACATCGTCTGGCCAACAAATCTGCATCAATGACCCGCAGTTAACTCGTATTCGAGATTGTTTTATACCGAATTGTAGTGTCAACCGTATTCTTTATATTCAATTTCTCATCCAAACACTTGAGGTCGAATTCTCTGGTAAACAAAAGACTGGCACAAAATGGAGCTTAATCTTTTAAGTGTCATTCTCGGCCAGCTTTTAACCTTTCCCCTCATAGTCACTGCAAATAATATACTCACTCCTCCCTAAAGGCTGCTGATTATTTTGCATGACGGAAATAAAACAGAGGAGAGAATAACAAACATATATTGTAAGGAAAACTATGTCATTCGCACAGATGAGCCGAAACCGCATGGGAGGGCTGGTTCCTGTTCAACTATAAAAAGGTCTCTCTTGGGACACAAGATCTGAAGTGGAACTCAGAGATTGTTCTGCAATTAGAGGCGACTACACGCCACCAGCCTGGAGCTTCATAAATTGATAAATAATGGGTCCTTGGTGGCAGGAAAAGTTGGAGGAAAGTGATTCAGAAGAAAATCATCTCATGTGAATAGAAGAAAATTAACCATCGGGTTCTTATGGCCACTGATTCAACCAAACAGAACTGATGAGGTTCCAAAGTAATTCACTTTTAATTCTAATTTTGAATTGAAGTTGATATGATGTTTTCTATCCTTTCTGTTGATGATTATGGTAAATTGGAACTTTTGAAAAGCAAAGAAAGAAATTGAGGAGAAAAGCTGACAAATCTAAGAATAAAATATGTACAATATTAAAAAGTTGCTCAATTAATTTGATACACTGTGAAAATTATTTTCAGTCATAGATTTTATATCTTGTGTTTCTCATGATATTATTTCTAATGAAAACATGTAAGCAGTGCATGAATGTAAATAGTGTATTCATTAACAAATAAATAATCAAAAAGATGAAAATGACATGACATGTCACAGGGTTATGATGTCATGAAGGTAATGTCGTGTCACTTTAAGTCATTTTTAGACAGAAAATGTCTTTATTATATCGCCGAAACGTCAGAGATATTATGGAATCATCATTGGTGCTGCCATACAGTTCGTCCCAGATTTGTTGTGTTAACGCGATAAATCAAAAAGTATTTCATGGATCATTTTGATATTTTATTCCCAAATAGACCTTAGTTCCAAGAAAACATGTGTGATTATTGGAAAGGTTGGTGCCTGACACTAGGGGAAGCTTTATCTCCAAAAGTTTGTCGGCCATCATTTTTCAACCGTTAGTCCGCTTTAGACCTCTATCTTGCATATATCGTATGTTACTCCTATAGTTCATATTTTTCTGACTAGGGGCAATTTTTTCACGAAAAACAATTAATTTGAGGAGTTTAGTCAGGGGATTGGCTTGTACAGTGGATTTAGGAGATATACCCTTTCTGGGACGACAGCATAGGCCTTTGTTGTGTTTTTTGCACGCAAGTATAAAATTGTTCCCTTATTTGTTGTTCATATACGACGACTGCAGCAAACACTCTGAGGCAACAGTTGCAAGGTTGTGATACAATCTTGATCTTATGCTGTTGAAGTGAGATAAGCAAGATAGTGAAGACTACAAATTCCATTGTAGGTGAGAAATAATATAAAAAATTAAAACAATAGTGACAAATTTTCAGTCAATTCCAGATTAACTGCATATGTAATGCTTCACCCGGGTCCAAAATGGTATTATGCCCACTTTAGGACATGGCAGGAGATCCAGACATAACTCAGACTTCCTGCACACTATGCAGCCTAAACTACACCCTTTTATCCACAATAATTAAGAGGATTTACTAAACTACCCTTGGGATGACCACTGGTCCAATACACAAACAGGAAGTAGAGAAGAGGTCAGTGAATGAAAGGAGGAAGTGCTGGCAAACAGCAACAATACATGAAGAGGAAACACCCCCATCAAAAATAGGAACAGACCCCCGCAGGGCCGTGCGTGGGGTCATGAATGCAGGGATGGGAGACAATAGTGGAGCAAGGCCGCTGGCTGACCAGTGGAGGTGTGATGCGTCTGTTTGACTGAGATAGTAGAGCGTTTAAGGGTCAGAGGAGATGCAAAACAAAAGCAACGTGCACGATGACTCAAGACAACATTGTGAGGAAGACGACGAACAGTAAGAGGAGTGAGCATACCTCATATTGTTTTCATCTGAACTGGAGTATATTTCAAACTAGCCGGTGTAGTTTAGACTTAATATAACCAATAGACTATGCAGAAGTAGCAGAATATGTTAGAAAGATTGGAGCTGAATTGTACTTTGCATCCTGTGTTTTCATCTTCTAATAGAAATCATACACATGGGGCTTCACTTATCCAACTGGCCCTTCGCCCTGTGTGTGAGTGTGTGTGTGCATGTTTGTCTCCACCTGTATATACAGTGTGCAATGGTAAAGGGTCATCCTGCTCTTTACCTAGTGCAGCAGCCTGTTAAGCTGTTAAGTGATGGACCTCCACCCAGTTTCAACGGAGCAGCATCAAAACGGCAGCCAGACACTTCCCAGAGGAAATCCTCAGCGAGGCCAGACACAACAGCAGAATTATTATCTCATTTTAACATCTGCCACTGCCGTGTTGGACAGGTTGACTCACTCTGACTGTCTGTTAAAAGAAAATGAAAGAGCTGCTTCTGACATAGACGAGGGCACCATAAAACGAAAGTGTGACATTTTTGGGAATCGCAAACTAATTGCTGTGGCTTGATTTTTCCTTCCTGCCAAGCCAAGGTACAGTTTTTGTTTTGAGTCAGACCTTTTTGTTTGACTAAAATTAGATATTTAGGGTAATGGAAGTTAATATCCTGGAAGTTCATCGGGTCTGATTTTGAAATATTGTGATTACCATAGATGAGTCTGAAATCTGAAAAAAAAAGTGCGGTGTAATAGATTACAAAGTTTCAAAGTTAAATTATTCAAAAAAACTAATTTTAGGTAAAGCCATCTTATTGCATTTTACAGTGTACTTAGTGGTCCTATTCAACACTTGACAAAGAACTTCCACCCTGGTCTTAATTAAAAAACATTCAATTGTGGAATCATCATCAACACCGCGTCCACAGAGCCTTCGTGTTAGCCTGATAACCAGTAAACTATTTTGTCAATCGTGAATCATTTCAAATATTATATCTTCATAGACCTTGTGTGAAGAAAAGTGGATTGGTTTTGGGAAAGGTGGATTGTATATTTATGACTAGGGGCCGCTTCATCTCCAAAGGTTTTAGGGCCACAATTTCCCGATTTAGTCTATCTTGGTGCGTATTAATGAACAGAAGAAGATCTAACTTACATAAAGAATAATTATTAATATTTTACTCACCACTGGGAGCTTTTCCACTAGAGAACACTATTTTTTGAACGGACTTTCCTAACTGTTGGTCCGATTTAGTTCAAATTGAACTCATATGAACCACTTCAAGGAGATCTAACTTGTATACGTCATATTTTACAGCAATTATTCGTATTTCACTCATTAGGGGGCAGAATTTTTTTGCGAGATAAACATTTTTTTTGTCTGAAGTTAGCTCATATGAATTTAGGAAAGGAAAATTCTTGTTTCATTACTGAGCTCAGAAAACAATTGTTAAGTATAATTTTCTTCATTAATGATTCAATATGGGATTTTATCTTTGCTGACTTCATAGAAACAGTTTGGTTTAGTTAATGTAGAACAGAATACAATAGAATGCCTTTATAGTCGTTGCATCGTTTAAAAATCATACAACAAAATCAGAGTGCTACTATGACATGTAAGGTGCCCTGAGTTAGAACACATCCTCCACACACTCATTCATGCATAATCCACAAAATAAAAATCAATAAATGTAGTTGTTAAAAAAAGTTAAAAGTGCAGTGAGAGATTGCGCATTGAAAATATTGCACATTGAGTAATAGCAGCTAATAGTTATCCAAACATAGCATAAAGAAACATTCATGTTGTATGTGTGTATTTTAGATGTGTATGACATTTTTAATGAGAAGGGGGCGTTTGTGGGATATCCGGAATCAAATTAATCACAAATCATCCAACATTAAGATTCCTTACATGAAAGATTTCTCTAGATGTTTCCCAGCATTAATGAATGTATAGAGTATATCTATAAAAGTTTCTTGATTAACAGAAGAGAGGGAGCCAACGAATAAAAGGGATGTGACGGTGGAGACAGTTCACACCTGTGGGGAAAGAACAACTGTTATCTTGAGAGGCATGTCCTCAGATAGAAAATGACAAGTGTAATTTTGACAAAAAGAGCAGAGGGTCTTTGGGCTCGCAACAGATCACACATCAATTATCGCCCGCGGATTGATTTTGACAGGGTCAAATTTGGTACATAAGCAGATAATGGTTGCTGAGATAATGGAAATTTTTCTGAGCCGAAGAACGACACACTGTCAAAAAGATAAATTGTCGGGTCAAGAGGAGGGCGGAAACAAAAGCTGAATATTCAATTGACAAGCATGCATGTATTTGAATGATTAGAAGTTCACCCTCTCGTCTGCAATCCATCATTTTTTGAGGATGGTAGTTTGGTAACTTTACATGTCCAAACAAGTAAACACTGCTGATTGGCTCCCTCAGATAAACAGGTCAGATTTGTTGAAAAAAGAATGTGTGCAATTATGTGTTGACAAATGCCAGTTTTACAATGTCCCTAGATGATAACATTATACAACATTATCCAAAATAGCTTGGCACAAACTATTGCACGCCATCAAGAGAACCCAAAAGACCAGGCAGAAGTCTCCAAGGAGTTTTTCTAAGCCAGGGGAGTGTGCAACATGGAGGGCTTAGGGCAGCATCCAAGGCCTTTCACCTTGGAGCTGTTAACAGTCAGGCCTGTGATCCCAAGGCCCTGGTTAAAGACCCCCTTGGGTTTAAGACTGTAACCAGAGAGTTAAAATAACAGAGGAGGAAAGCACCACACAGCGGGGCCTCATGTGGCCTGGTGGGCTCAACCCCTCTCCCTGCTCAGGGTCTGGCCTGGGGTCAGAGGGCAAGAGAACTTTTATTTTTTTCACCTTCTTTCTCTCTCCGTCTCTCACCAACATTTCTGCCAGACGGGAGGTCAAAGGTAAGTGGGGTCTCCACGGCCTGTGCTGGGTCAGCACCTTGGCTAAAGTCGAATATGCCAACTGGTTATCAGGTTGAGTACTTTGAGTACGTAGAGGACAATCAAAAACATACATGTCAATCTCATTGGGCGCTCAAGCGAAGGCGTAAGATTTTCACCACTCCTTTAGGAAAAATAAAATATGCAGAAAGGTTTGATCTAACTCTAAGACTAGCAAAAGAATTATTGAATTATCAAATATAGAAAACACTCGAGTCGACCATCATGTCCAGGGGACAAGTGTGTAATATGGCTTCCAGACTAAAAAAACCTGGATGGACTTGCAAAAAGTTTATTGAATTTCCAAACAGACTTTAAAATGCAGAAATCCGTAAGACCCATAGGACTGCTTTTGCTGGTCTTCCCGGCATGTTAAATGTTCTATGTATGAGGAATATCCTGTGATGATAAGCTCCCAGCGCATCCATTGAAAGGATATGCATCACCTACTCTGTGGCGGAAAGTTGCTCGACCAACCATCTTCCATTATGACCCCTGTCTAAGATTAGTACGGTTGGTGTGAAACCCGGGGAGACCAAGCTTTACTATCACATGTAGTTTAACTGCAGTTCCACAGCATCAGAACTGTATAGCAGTCTCTTACGTTTAAAGCCCACGCCAAAATATTACCCCTCGGTCCGTACATCCAGTACTTAAAAGGATTGATTCTGTTCGTTTCTCCTCAAAAGCCACTGGAAATAATCCAGTGACATTTCACACAAACTTTATCAAAACCCTCAAGGTATGAATGTCAGAATTGGATATTTAATTTGCTTAGGTCGACAGTTTTAGCCCCATTTAGACTTGAGCTCACATTCACATATGATAGAAGTTATGGTCTATTCACATCAGCACAATGAGTTTTTCTGATAGGGTCATCCTTTGTCTTTGGGCATCAATTTTCTCTTCTGCAAAATGTATTTTATTTAACATGGGTCTCTACTTTCAGCATAGAAGTTTCATTTCCAAGCCTGATAGTCATGCACGGAGAGAAGACCAACAAAAACAAGTAGTGTTGATATTTTAAAGTTACACCGACAACTACTGGGCTGGATTGCATTCTGCAACATTTGAAATTATTGTTGCAGATCCAAATGAATGAGGACTGTTTTTACAATGACGTTGTAGGAAAGCTCGTTAAAAAAATTTAAAGAAAAATAAATCAAAATTGTATTTATTCTATCTTTATTGCAAAATAATTGTTGGAAGGTAAACAGAGATGTAGAATCTTTCCCTCCAAAAAACTGCAAGCGTGGACAGCTCTCGTCTAAATATCACATATAGAGTTTTAGTGCGTGGTGCGGTCTGACTGCAACCACCTGACAGCCCTAACCGTCACCCATTGACTTCATACGAAAGAGGAATGGAAAAACTGAAAGGTCATCTTGACGTGCGTTTGATGCAGCGTGCGCATCTCTTTTGGTATAACCTTTTTTTTCCCCCCTCTTGCCTGATTAACTTCTCTTTGGTTCACATAAGCTAAATAAACTCTTTTTAAATTTCACACCTTCAAGAGTGGATGGTAAACAAATACTAGAGCTCCCATGGGTGTAAAGCTTAAAGCCTTATTTGCTATTGTGTTTGTCAGCCTTGCAGCTGTGTGTCTCTGCCCCTCTATGGACACAAAGACAGCGAAATAGGACGGACATCAGCACACAAAAAGTACACAAACACACATCATTCACACACAAAGGTTCTTAAACACGCAGCAGCGTGCAACAAAGACACCAAAAATAACAGGCACCTGTTGCTAAAACCACAGCGTCTACAATGAAACCAAATTAGAGCGTTTCCTTGGAAACGGTAATTTCAATCGCAAACCACAGCGGCGACCTAGAAAACAATAATGTTTCAACAATGCTGCTGTTTTAGTTCACCACAAACAATGAAGTAACATGGGCCTACATACTGAATTGCTTCCACTTGCTTCAAGTTTTTGTTCAGTATAAAATTGAATGTTGCGTGATGGAAGACCTCCAAGACTTTAAGACTTTTTGAGGGCAAGAGGAGACCACACTAACCATTAGTGGTCGGACGATATTTGTAAAGCTGATTTCATTCAATTGTGATGGATAAAAAGAATCTCTGATGCAGACTTCTTCTCCACAGACAGGTTATGGACTGTCACTGGAGAAGCTGTTGTGTTCATGTGTCGTAGGGGCACCTCTAGTGGTCACAACCGGAATTACTATTCAGTAAAAACTCCCACAGGACAAGCAATAATACCCCGGATGAATGAAAAAGAACTAACTCAACTACAGGAAATAGAATATAAATAGAATAGAATAATTATTTGCTATTTTTTAGTTTCACCATGATGACCTTTTGAGGTATGAGAGATGTTTTGATGTTACATGCGAACAGAATTCAGAATTTTTCTTGACTGTATTTGCACTGATGCAAATCCTGACAAACATATCAAACATATTCGTGCAGTAAAACCTTCACCACTCATTAATCCTCCTCAAGCACATAACCGGAGGGGGGCAATAAAATGGACATTCAAGCCGTATGATTAGCAGAATATGCATTGCTCCGTAGGGGCTGGGGGCATTATTAAGGGTGTGCTCCTGATGTTTTGTACACACATGTGTTCATGTGAACCAAAGTGGGGGTGTGTGAATACAAGAAGGAGGCGGTGGTTTGCCTCACTTATTCACAAAAGAAATTGGAAACATGTGTTGCACTGCGTAGTAGTTTTGGTTGGTGGTGGGGGACAAGGGGGGGGTGTAGGTTACTATTGTGAATGAGGGTGTTGCTGATGGGAGAAAGAAAAAAGGGGGGAAGGAAAGAAAAAAATGTGTTCGAAGGAGGTGGGAGCAGGAGGGCCGGTGGTTGGGAGGGCATGAGAATGTAAACCTCGGTGTAAGTGAGGCGATTTACTCAAGCCTGGGAATACATAGTGAAGAGGGGAGGCTGGGGGTCAGGGTTGAGTGGGGTGGGGTGGGGTGGGGGGGGGGGGTTGTGTGTAAGTGGACACAATTTAAACCACATTGTCCGACAAACAAAGTGCTATCGTAAATAAAGGGCATTTCCTCACGTGATGTACTGCTATCTAGTATCTGTCACTCGAAGCCCCCTGTCAATCAATGCACGTGCACCGTTCACTTTTTTTTATTATGATTTTTCCGCTGGAGTAAATGTACATCAAAGGCTCTCTTCCTCTGGGCCTAAAGGCTAAGAATTTATATGTAATTGAAAGATGGAGCGATAAAGCAAATTAATGCTGTAATTCCCTCTAATAATCTTAGTAATCTTGCTCCACCTGTTAGTCTCCTCTGAATATTGACCACTAAGATATGCATACTCTTGTTTGGAAGACGCATGAAGTTACTGGGCTCTTCTTTTGAATAGTTTTATTTCACCCTAACCGCCCCCCCCACACACACACACACACACACACACACACACACACACACACACTAGCACCACCACTGCAATAAGAGACCAGCATGAGAACAAAAGGCCATGGGACGCAGCACATATACCTCCCCTCTGCAGCTCACTCAGATTTATTCACTTTCATAAAAATGGGCCCAAAATGTCTGGCTTGAAGCCCGAAATCCCATCCTCATGTTTGGATTGCAGCCAGGAAAATAATGTCCGGTCCAAAAGGACAACACTTTTTTTTTTCAAATTCATTACTGTGGATTACAAAGGGCAGGTAGGTGAGATGAAAAGTGAGATACGAAGAGTGGAAGCAGGAGGAAGATGAGAAAATGGAGGGCAGAAGATGAGGAGGATGGGATTGGGAGGAGAAAGGGAGATGATGGTCTTGCAGTTCCAGATTGACGCCCTATAAGGCCTGATGGTTGCTGCCCTCCCTCCTTCCCCCACGGCTGCCCTACCCTGGCAGCACCTGAATTCTGGGTCTCATCAGAGCTACCTGCCAGGGATTATCCAGGACCTGTTCCTGTTAGCCCTCAGTGTCAGATGACTGGGCTCACTCTTTCTCTCACCCACTCCCGCTCCCACACCAACACAAACACACACACGCACGCACACACACACACACACACACAAACACACAAATGAACGGTGAGAGTCTGTAATAGGAACCAGCTGGGCTTTCAAGGTTGTGCAGCGGGCCAGACAGGCCCATTCATAACCCTCTAGTGAGTTTTAATGAAGGTGGGCTCTGGTGCAGGAGCAGTTTGGAGTGAGTTGGGAAATGATGAAAGAGGGAAGGAGGGGGTCACTCCCTCTTCCATACTCTTTCTGTACCTTGTAACTAATGAATGTACTGTACCCAAGGCTGTATGGGCAAGAATTCCACCTTTAATCAATTTATTTAGAGTTAGGTCCTGTACTGTTTACTAGTTTCTACATCTGCTTCACAATGAAAAGGACACCAGTTCGTCATGAATCACACGGAGATAAGAAGTGTGTTGTGAAGCTATTTGCTGCTTAAAGTGGGAAAACCAATCAGATGATTGACATTTTTATATCCTCCATGAATAAGTTACCAGCTCTTTTCATTCTCCTTACCTTATCTGATGCTAATGGACATCAGAGGAGATTGTGGTTTTTCACCTCCATTACTACCAATGATAGTTTGATGAGGTGATGTGATTCGTGTGGGAGTTTACCATCAAAATATAACAGCCAGATATATTTCAATCAGGGGTGACTAATAAGCTGAAGAAATAAGAATGATTTAATTGAAGAAATATTACATTATAGAAGGCAGTGTTTTTGGCTCTTTGGACCGCGGCAGGAAGTAGATCACAGCAAATAAGGAACTCCCAGGATGAAGTAGAATCCCCCTGTAACCGTGACACCAGTGTCGGTGATGAGGAACGGAGGTCAATAGATGGGTTTACATGGGATGTTTTTCTCCTATCCGAATTAAACCTCTTCCGAATTGCAATGTCGGCAGCCTTTTTACATGACCTGTGATCTTTCCCGTACCGGAGTTTACATGCATCACCTCATTTAATGGGAAATAGCTTTCTGACATGTGCAGACGATCCACACTCCAGTTCATACGGTGGCGATCGGATTTCCTGTTTTCCGAAAGCCTTATACTACCTCCTTGCAAAGGAATTAAATCTCATTCGGAAAGGGACTTTTCTTTGGGAAAGGAGTGTTCACATGCAACATTTTCTTCCCGATTAGGCACCTTTTCCGAATCTATTTGGAATTAGGTCGTCCATGTAAACCCACCTACTGTTGAGGGGAATCCACGCCCTCATCGTCAAAGCAGGGGTATATCCCCCAAAGTCTCCAATGCCCACGCATTGTACAAGCCATTCGTCTGATTGCACTCCTCAAATTAAATGTGAGGTTCTGTCCGAAAATCTGTTGTTTTCATTAGCGCGCCCCCTAATGAGTAAAACACGGTCTTCGAGACTAATATGATGTATACGATGTAGATCTCCTCGAGTCAATATGTACGCCCCACAATTGGACTAAATCGGACCAAAAGACTGGCTAAGGAGGAAACGGTACATAATGTGACTGAATGAAAAAGGATTGGTGAAGCCTAAAGACAGCAAGGAAAAGGAAACTTTTCGAAGGCTCGTGGTATATTTCTGGCACTAGGGGGAGCTTTGTCTCTAAAGTCCTGCAGCCATAATTTCTCAACCATTATGGTCCTTAAGTCCTGCAAACGAAGTGTATATGCACCAAGTTTGTCAAATTTGTTAATTTACAGGTAATTTGATTTGTAGAGACCATTCGTGTATATATCATATCTTACTCATTAAATGGAGTTTTCGCGAAAAAAACGCTGTTTTTCAGACATAACTTCACATTTAATTAGAGCACTTCCATCAGGGGAATTGCATGTACAATGCCGGGGATTGGGGACTTTTTCGGGGGTTACACCCTTGTTGTTGGGACGGCAATGTAGGCCTAGTTTATGAGTATATTTTGAGAAGCACGTTTTAGTAGACGATGATGATCACGGTGAGGTTCAGAAACCTTACCACTAAAATCTTAGAGTCATATAGCATTCAAAGCCAATCACTGGGATGTACGTCTGCTTATCCCACTATCGGGAAGTGTATATAAGGCATACTCAAGACGACGAACATAGATGTAGTAGTCTTATTGTGTCAATAAGCCCTCTGTCCTTTTGCCCAAAGCGGTGAGAATGTGTAGTTTCATGCTGTTGTTACGGGGTAGAGGTCAAATGTGAGGTGACAACATCAATTCCAGACTCTCTGCGGTCACAGCACATAAATACTCAATGCATGACGGAAAAACGCATTTAGGGACTAGTTGTATGTGTGTGTGTGTGTGTGTTTGTGTTTGAAAACCATTGATGAGTGTATCTGATGTTACAATGTTGTGGAAATTCAATACACTGGCATACGATCACCTATTTTTTGTTCTCAGCGAGTGGGTGAGTTGTGTGAAACCTGAGCTGCTTAAGTAACAACGAAGCAACGTTGCTTTACACCCTGAGGTCAGACTGATGTGAACACCAATAAACCAAGAACTGGCACACATTCCTTTTTCCCAAAAACACAAACAGCCAAAAAGGGTTTTATTTTTAACGTTATGACGTCATGATGTTGCATCAAATGAAAATAAAAAAATCAGCCTGTCTTCATTTAAACTGGCTCCGGTGGATTTTAACATTGTCCCGAGACATTATCTATTTGTTATTCTAAGCACAAAGCATTTCTAAATATGAGGCATTTGAGGGTGTGATGATGCTATATTGAATTGAAGTCCGCTGCAACGCAGCCAAACTTCATTTGATGCGGCATGGCTCCCGTCTCCTCGCCACATGGTAATGCGTGTTTTTGTTTGGCAGATGGGGAGAAATCGGGGGTATGTCACAAACCTCCCACGCTCTCTGCTTCAACCTCGGTGGCCACAAAGCCTTTGATATTTCCCACATAATAACCAAGTGGGTTTCCAGTTAACTCTCGGAATGTTCATATGAAACAAATAACATAACATATGACAACATTATGCTGCGTCTCGCTGGTGAGCAGTAAATGATCCAGGACAGATTTCTGTGTATGTAGATGCTTGATTTATTTCATCTTGCTTTCACCTCAACAGAGTCATTATGGATTTATGACATTGTTTGCGCAGGCATTAGCTTTCCTCATTAGGAAAAACTATAAATTAAGCATTTGGTGCTTTCAGTTTAATCGATGCAAGATGTAATCATGAATGGCAATGCAGGGCACTGATGAGAAGAGCTACTGGTTGTTTGAGTATACCTGGCTCTTGTCCAAATCGGGGGGAAAAAAAATCAAGTAAACAAATATGATATACTGAAGATCTTCCACCCTTCTCCCATTGAAAAAAAGTTAGGATTTATTTAAGTTCATTTTGATTGCAATTCTTAATCACATATTTGGTAAACAAGCTCCCAGAAAAATGTTTAAAATCCCTGAAATACATTGGAACATTAGGTTTTGTAAACCGAATTTGAGTTATGCCCTCGTTTAAAGGCTCTCACTGATTGAGCCAAATTCAACTTTTCATCCATGGAAATAAAAATTAAAAGTTAAGAGTTCCCAAAATAGCCATGAGCACCACATTGAGCCAGTAGCCTACTTGTTAGTTGTGTTCACGCCATCTAAGACTCACACTGAAAATCCTTCAGAGAAAATTAACACACATTTGTGAAAGTTGCTGAAGCACCAGAATGAGGCCAGTTTGTATCCAGAGAGCAAAGGGGAAAAAAAAGAATACCTTTAGAAAAAACAGATAACAAATAAAACTCTCATATGTCAGATTTTCTACAGAAAAAGTGACAAAAGAAAAGGCTTGAAATTAGCCGATGTCTAAAGTGGAACTAAGGACATGTGAATAAAAAGAATTAATTCAACCCTTGGAAAGCCCGATTTAAGTTCTTGGTTGTTAAAAAATATCAGATTTTGAGATCTACTCTAGAAACAAGTCCAAAATGTTACCTTGGAAACAGAAAACATTAAATGTCAAAACACCCTTAATAAAATAAAAAGTAACAGTTCATTCCTTGTCTGTTGTATATAAAAAAGTTTTTTTTGAGTTATGCTTCAGTCAAAACATTGCAGACGGATGGAATCGATTCCAATATTGCTCTTCTTACTTCACTTCATTGTGGCGGGGATGGTTGTAAATCCGAAAATTCTGGTTGATAGAGAGAGATAGATATTTTTCTTTCCTGCTGTATTGGTTGTGCAAACATATGTCATTCCTATACACAATGCTTAGCCAAACCGATGATGAATGATGATCTATATTCCTACATGGGAAGACTTTCTTATCTCGATGCAGTACTGCAAACTGCTGCGTGCCTGAGTCGACTGGGTGTGGTGACATAGATTATGGGGGGCTGATGGTTTGTATGTGTAAGATTTCAGCAGGGAAGAGGTCATTGGGAGTTGAAAAGGAGATGGCTCTCTTGTTCTGCTGAGCTTCCCTCTCTTTCATCAGCGTCTGCATATAGGGAGCTCACACATCCAGCATTCAGCCGCTGTGGCAGAGGTCCGAGATTGCAGGAGCTGCTGGGTGGCATGCTGGGTGATTTCCTGTCTGAGAGGTCTCCTCGTAGTGGTAACGGGATCCACCCTCAGTCTAAAAATAACCTGTCCATGCAGGAGACGGTGGGCCAAAGCTTGTGGGGCATTAATGCAGCCTTCCCTGCTTCCTTCCTCAGAGGATGCTGGGAGGATGAAGCTGATAGTGGCTCAAAGTTACATGTACTGTCAGCAGCTGGGAGACTGAGAGAAGGGCGGTGGTATTTCACAAAGGAACCAGTAACCTTTCAGAAACAACGATGAGCCAAACCTCGTTCTTTTTCTCTGATTTCTCGCTTTTACGACTTATTTTCTGGTGCAGATATTCAAGAGGAAGGGGAGGGAAAACCAGAATCAATACAATGTTCTATGGTTTAAGACGAAACTGAAATCCCACTAAGTTTATTTTCACAAGAAAGTCAGAGATGGTTCTGCAGTTTCACAGTTGTTCTGCTCTCTGCCTTTAATGTATCTCAGCGTTGCAACGTCAAAATGATAACAAATCAACACCTTTGCCTTGAGAGGCCCAGATCGGCCTTTTTGGGTCAAATCAATCGAGTGTGCGCAGACACGGATAAAAATATTTAAAAAATAGTGTTATGGTTTACTTTCAAAGACTGTTTCATTTTTATCACATGTATCTCTGAAGCTGATGACTGACACGGGGTGCAAAACGCAGTTGGTGGGGTCTTTCAGGGAGTCACGGACCTTTTTCTAGTACTGTGTCTTACAGTGTCGTTTTGACTGGGAGAATCATATTTTGGCTCTAGTATGCGGAGAATATAACAAAATCCAGTATTATCCACAAACAATGACAGATCATCAAGAGCAATGATTGTGAACAGATTGTGGATTAACTTTGGACTTTTTCCACCACTCCCCCAGTGTGCACTGAAGTAGGTTAGCTACGTCATTGAACTCGGCACTCTTTTGGTTCTTTCAGTGTTTGATGAAATTGCTCTTATTAACATACTTCCCCTTCACTGTTTAGCAGAGATTGTATTTCGTTCAGCGTTACGTTACTTTTTTCATAATCGCTGACATTAAAGTTTCTTCAAATTGTTAATATCGCTCATCTGACACGACTCATTCAGGAGAGACACGTGAAAGAAATATAGATTAATTAAAACAGACGAGATGTGCTAGTTATCTGTAAAAAGTCTTAGGTGCTTAGAATATTCAGGGAGATTGTGAGCGATGGAAATCGACCCTGAGTAGCAGAAATATGAGTTCCCCCTTGGAGTCTCGACATTGGTGGTGGTGGTGGCTGATGGCTCTGATGATGATGATTGTTGGGGAATCTAGGAGTCACGACTGGCTTGTGGTGGGGAGCTGAAGGGTGTGCTTAACGGCAGTATGAGAGAACTACATGGAAGGAATTAATCTTATTTAAATTGGGCTTATACTGTTCGACTTTAGAGTGGTGGCAGTTTCATTTCAACTCACACTGTAAGAATGAATGTTCGCATAAGCTCACGATTTAAGTGATCACACTGTGTCCACTCCTGCATCCCGGTGTCGCTACTGTCAACAAAGATTTTTTTTAAGCTCCGAGGCAGGAAAAGGTTTGTTTTCCAGCAACATGCTAACAAGACAGAACTAAGCTGTCTTGATCATTTTTACAAACCTCTGTGTCGAAACAGTTTTCTAAAAAGTTGTTCCTGCCCTTCTACTTGATGACTTCTTATTATTTATTATCTACATGTGTCGCATGTATCATACCGTGTCACCATGGTCAGACACTCAGTTGCCATTTCACACAGATGCAGCGAAAAAAGATGCTGCGACGTTAGCCGACTAAGTCGTGGCCTTGCTTCAACTATGTGAATGCTTGAGTTGGCCAACAAAATTTCTGACATGTGAGATGACCATCCGATCGTCCAATGGAGCTGCTGATCGGCCCTCGTTCCTCCACGTACACTGCAAGACAAACGACTCCCGACGAGCCCCGACTGTCGGCCTGACATTTGTGAGGCTCGTGATCGGGCTTGAACTGGACTCAATTGGTGCAGTGTATATGCCCGACTTAATTATCACTGCGCTCCAGGATAAATATGACCAGCTACTCAGAGTATGAGTACAACTACAGACAAAAAGAAAGTGAAGGATGGATTTATGATGGGGAGAAACGTTAACACTGGGGTGTGGGGCAGGAGAATTGTATCAAAGATGAAAAGTGAAGCTCAAAGGGGGGGGCTGGTAATGAAAGCACACTTTGAAATACTTGACCCTAATAAGCCCAATATTTCCATGAGTCTTTTGTCCCACCACAAACAGAGTGGTGTATTTGTGCAGGTCCGTCAGTGTTGTTTCAGGGAGCCCAGTAGGGGATGTTTCACTGGGTCATTATGCAGTAATTTAAGGCGGCTTGGCCAGCATTTTTCAACTTAACCTCACACGCCAAAGTACAAGAGATAGCAAGAAGGTGGAGAGTCAAAACCAATATGCTCTCTCCCTTTGAAGAGGATCCACCGGAGATGCTCGGCTGAGGCCCCTTTGCTCCACGAGGAGCCAGAAGGAATGAAAAGAAGGGCGACCTTAGAGTTAAATTAGTGTATGGGAGCAGAAAAAAAAGAAGAAAGATGCCAGGGGAGGGGGGGCTAAGTAGATTCTAAAAATGAGAGAGACCCAATAATGAAATAAATCTGCCCACAGCTTTTTTTGTTTAATGGATGTGGAGTTGATTTATTTTCCATATGGCTCTGCAAATTTGTCTAGGCACTGAACAGAGCGTGCTCTGTTCAGTGCCATGCTCAACAACCAGGTGTAGGACAGACGGGCTGAAACAGTTAAAAGTAAACTGAGAGCAGTGGAAATGGATCTGCTTCAAAACTTTGTGGCCTATTTATGATTTTTTTTTTTCTCCTTTTTACAGGTTTTTCGGGGACTTTCTGCTGCAATCACAAACAGTCTGGTTTCTGTCTCTGTTCCACTCAAAGGCACAACTATGTTATAGTGAAATATCAGGCATGCTGTCAAAACAAGTCGCCCATCATTTTTAGTGTTGCAGTCATATACCTGATTTTTCTACATAAGGACATTAGTGCTGGGGAAGATACAAAAAACCACATGATTAGATTAATTATATCAGATAACAGTTGAGTGAGAGAGCGATGAAGACGGACGTGATGCTAAATACTTAATAATAATAATATAATAATACGTTTAATTTATAATGCACTTTACATTTGGATCAAATACAAATGATTTGAAGGGTTCCATGCAAACAGAGGAAAATAGATATAAGAGAGGGAGAGAGAGAGGGGGGGGGTATGGATGAGAGTTAACAAACAAGAACCACAAACAAACAGTGAAGGGGACAAATATCATAAACAGATCGACTGAGAGTATTAAGCAATGTAAATATGAGAAAGCCAAGATCAAGTACAAGAACCTTTGTAGGAATGAACCCTCCCTTCTTTGAACCCAATTGACCCCTGCTGATGAAGACAAGAAGCAAGAATGGACCCTGGACAGGGTCTTGGGGGACGCCAGTAAGTACAGTCAGTTCTCTTGAGTATTTTAATGTTCTACCCTCCCACTGGCCTATCTAAGAGGGACCACAGAATCCATCTCACTCTGCTGGGAGGGAGAAGAAGGGAGGTAAACCCTTGTGGAAACACTTGATCAGAAGCAAGACGAAGAATGCGATGTTGATGGATTTAATTTTCCACCAGGTCACACTATCACACGCTGAACACCAAGAAATAATTTGGCTAAAATGTTGACTTGAGGTATATTACTCAATGTTTCCATTAAATGTTATTTCGGGCGAGAGTTTCAACAGTTTCATACATAAGTTAAGTTTTAGTTTTTATGATTATAAGTACAATAAATGATCTCCCGTGATTCATCGAACTCAAGTTAGTCGTTTTCATGATGACTTGACAGGTTTGAAAAACTTTGCATATGACTCTTAACATTGATCTGGCTGATATGATAAAAGTAGATGGAAAATGTATAAGTAATTAACTCTTCCTGCTCATTGGGATCCATATATGGGCTTCTACGAAACCTCTACCTAAATACGTAATAATTCAATGTCTGAACCCAGAACTTCCCACCAAGACAGAGGAGTTACTCTCTGCTTGTGGGCACCACTCAGAGGTAGAAGGTCAAAGCCAAACGTTCCAGTATCTGAATAGAGCTTCCCTCAGAGGACATAGTTGGTATTGCAACCAAAAAACCTCTTGGATCATAGAACTGACTCAATAGTGGCTATCCAACATTTCCCTCCTGGTCCTATCCCATAATAACTCTGTACAATAACATGTACTTTGTGTTATTTATAAAAAAATTGACACAATTGCTTTCATAGACTTTCTGAGCACAACCATTGATGGTTTTTGCCTGGTAACGCCGTGATGGAATGACATTATCCCCTTTTATATCTTAATTTAAAAAAAAAACAGGTGAGGGTAAAAATACAGTTTTTTTAAATGTGCATGTTTGATCACAGATTACACACTCCTAGCAAAAGGTAAAATGGAACTGACACTGAATATAAATTATTCAAGGGTATAACCGCTTTTATAAACACCAAGATTATGCAAATAAACCTGATAGTTGCTATTTCAATTTGGCAAAACTAAAATAAACAATGAACTTATGTGGTACTTACATTCAGCGTTAAAGGGGGCTTTCATACCTACCAATGCATGTCCCGGCTTTTGGACTATTATGTTTGATCAACTCTGAAATTGCAGTTGTGAAATGTCTCCAAGAGAAAAGTCCAGATTAAAAAGCCAGATCAAGCTGAACCGTGATCCGCTGAATTCAAATGTTTTTCTATGGTTCAGATTACTTTAAAGTAAGCTTTCACAGGCAAGAACCAAAATGACGAGGAATGTGGAGGAAGATGGTCTGAGAAAGAAATAAAAACTCAGGTGTGAAAAGCACCCAACTGTTGCTTCCATTGTTAATGAGTGAATGCATAGATGGATATCACTCCTGATGAGCAGGTGAAAACTCGCATGGGAGCTTCCGTCAACCTGACAGGAAAGGCATTATACACATCGATCAGCCAACGCAGTATAACCACTGACACAAGTAAAGTCAGATTAAGATTGATTACCTACAACACCTGTCAGTGTGTGAGATATATTGGGCAGCAAGTGAATATTTTGGCATCGAACTGATTTTCTGGAAGCTTGAAAACTGGGGAAGGATCTGGCTGACTTTGACGAGGGCCATGTTGTTATGGCTAGATGATGCATCAGAGCATTTCCCAATATGAAGGACTTGTTCCTGGTCTGCATTGGTTTCTACCTACCAAAGTGGTCTAAGGAAGGACCAATGTAGAACCAGCAGCCAGGAAGTTTGTGTTTCCGGATCCCACAGAAGAGCTCCTGTACCACAAATTGCAAAAAAAAGTTAATGCTTGTTATATCCCAGAGAAGTCGGGGATATTATGGATCACCTCCACATCCACCACTGCCGTCGCAGATTCTTCCTGTTAACGCGATAGCTCCAAAACACAATTTCTTGGATCATTTTCAAATTTTATACCCAGAGTTTCAATTGATTTTTGCCTAAATTTGGTGCATATGTATCGACTCCAGAAGATTTATTTTGTATACGTCCTATTTTACTCACTAGGGGAGCTCTTTTTATGAAAATAAATAAATGAATTCCATCCTTAATCTTTCAACCATACGTCCGATTTAGTCCAGATTCGGTGCATATTAATCAGATTGAATAAATCTATCTTGTATTTATCACATTTAATCTAAAAGGTTAATTTTTTTTCAACAGGGGGAGCTCTTTTTTTTTACGATATACTCAGTTAGTTCAGTCAAGGTATTGCTTGTACAACGCATGGAATTCTTCGGGGATATACCCTTGCTGTTGGGACAGCGTAGGCCTACTTCTCATAGAAACGTGTCGGAGCAAAAAATGCATCCTAGAACTGCTTTGGATTCTAAAGTGAGACCTACACAATATTAGGCAGGTGGTGTTAATGTTATGGCGGACTCATTTTAACAAAACAAAATAGACAACAAATAAAACTGATCAATTTCATCCTTGTGATATTCACCAGTCTCTAGAATAAAGAAGTTTTTTATTTTCTTTGAACACCACACATGAAATTAACATTAGCTCAAACTTTGATACAAAAATATATGCTTTGAGAAGACTTGGAGTATGACTGTCTCCACAGCCAGTCATAGGGAAGCTCACATTTCACACATTGGGTGGATAGAGTGATGTAAAGCCTTAAGGGGAACACATGAGGATCATCAGTTTCTATTATATTGAAGACGGCAGAAATAAAGAGTCTCCAGAGGCCAACACAACAATCCCAATGATCTGAGAGAAAAAAATGTGATGACAAAATGTTAATGGTGTATTTTAGACCCTGTTGTTCCCCTTCTCATCCACTTTGTTGCACAACATCAAAATTGCTCAACACAGATACGCGCTTACGCTCAAAGCCTAGTATTGAAACTGACACATTGTTCCGACAGTGGAGCCCAAATAAGGCTGGCAGAAATTCAAAAATGCTTTGGAATTGGAACAAGTCGTGGTTTGGCTCTCCTCACGGACAGTTTTACACAAATGAATAGAATGAGACTAAACTGGACAAATTAGGCAGAGTGTGATCAACTTCAGTTCATGACTTGTGTTGGCTCGCTACTCTGGGCCAGGACCAAGATGAAAGCGTGTTTGTTTTTGAATGGCTTACTGCTGCCCTCTGTCATAAAATGACAGTCACTGCAGTGAGACATAGAAAAAAAAAAGAAGAAAAAAACCCAAAACAGGCACAGTAGTGAGACGTCCAAACTATTCCAGACAATAAAACACATTACACTATAATATAATGTGATGTCCATCAAACCATTTTTGGAATACCATTTTACTTGTGACAGTCAACCCCCCTCTCTCTTTTCAGCCTGTGAGCCTGCTTCCAGGAATGCAACTGCCTACGCAGCAATTTTGTGACCCAATGTGTGTTTCATTTAGGCTCTCTGTCTCAAAGACACATGTGGCTTAAATATGTGGCCAAGTGCTCCAACAGAAACAGACCATGATCCAACAAAGGCCTAATGTGCACCTCACTGGAACGTGCCACACTGACACCAAACGAAGTCAGACAGGGCCACGTGTTTGAAAATTTAACACACATTCTTCAGAAGCTCTGTCACAGTCCTCCGCAGATGAGTCCGAGCTGAATCAGGGACAACAAGAGGTGAATTAACCTCCATAAAACGGGAAACGCTTACATCTCGAGATTACTCAGAACAGGCAGGAACTCGTCAAATATCAATTATCTTGGCAGAATTTGACTCAAACAAAAGAGGTGAAAAAATGTACACATGTATAAATAGAACTACAGACAAATCTGCAGTGTGTGATACAAAATGTATGAAAAACTCAAACAAGGGATTGTAAACGTATTTATTTCATATACTGTTATTATTTCAGTGTTTAAACAATGAAATTAGGTTTTGTACATGAAGTTCTCTATATCTACCTTTCTCAACCGAGGTGGCATCCGGCTTCATGTGGGGATGGTGCGAAAAAATATTGCGATGTCGCTGACGTCACGTCAAAAACGTCCAAAAAGCGAAGCCTGACAGACTGGAATACAAGCTTTTTTTGAACAGAAAGGCTTCAGAATCAGAACAAATCTTCATCGTCCAGGAGTAACTTAGCGGCAAGGGGATGTAGAGGTCAACAGTATCCCGTCTTTGTATTTATATAACGTAACATTATATCCTGATTTCAGTAACTGCAGTGAGACGTTATCCCAATTACAAGAAACCTGAATATTCTATCTGGAGGATTCTTGAAGAAACTCAATACTATTCCATCTCAAACCTTTAGTTACGACACCAAGATAAAAAAAACTAAATAAAAAAAAGGAAAAATGATTTATTTGCAAATTTATTTTATTTGGGGGTATGGGGCATTCATTAATTTAATATCTAAATACTCAATACAACATAAAATTAAACATTTTTTGGGCAAGCATGTTTTAAAAAAAGTCAGACTTTAAAGATTATTTGATGAGAAACTTTTGTATTTAATGGAGAATAGAATGTTGATTGGCTGAATATTTTGGTAAACCATGTTTTTAGAGAACTATTTGACCTTTATCAGACTTTTTTTGCTTTATCAAGTTACATAAGTATGTTTAGTAAATCCTCACATACTTTAATAGGTTAAAACAAATCCTTCTCATCAAGTAGAACTTCCTCAATAGCCATGACTAATTAATTAATGATTAAAAAAAAATATATATATATATATATATATATATATATATATATATATATTTTATATTATTATATGAAATTTATCATGTACACAAGGATATGAAGGATGATTTCTCTGTGTTCCGTGCCATTTCCCCAATATAACCAAAATGGGTACAAGCCTCACAAAAGGGATTATGGTAAATACAATCAATGATATCTACTTTCTAGTATAGTTTCTTCTTTAATTTGTATCCATTACGTTCCGCTTATGTGTCCGGTGGTTTGTTAAACCAAACAATGGTTCTAAGGGGAAATTATAAGACACCTGACGGATCCTTCTCTCTAGCCAGCAAGGGTTCGCAGCACTTTATTTGGTTCAAAAAAATCAACACAAAAGGCAAAAGTAAGTGATGATGAGGTGTGAAAAAGTGTCCCAGAAAGATTTCCTACTGACGTAGGCACAGGGGCAACAGATGACTTATTTCAATTAAATATCGTGAGAAGGTCTTGGAAAAAGTTTTGGACGTCATTAAGGAAGGATAACCCAATAATTTCAGGAATTCACCTACCATTCTTGAGAGCACATGTGCGAAAAGAGCTGTACAAGAAGACGTACAGGGAGCAAATGGGGGCTGTGGACTCGGAGCTTGGTGTCTCGTCCATCTCTGCTAGAATATGTGTAAATCTTCTGAACCTCAGGTCTTCCATCACCTTTAACCCCTTCTGTCTCAAAAACCACTCAATGTCTTCAGGGTGTACATTTTAAAATACAAACTAGGGTTAAGAAACACTGTTCATCATACACAACGCCTGCCAATAAAATTCCAGTCGGTTATTTCCCCTCGTAAGAGTTGCATTGTTTGGATAACCTCTCATATAGCACATTCACATTGCTGTAAATAGTTGCTCTTTCATGTTTATCTGTCTGAGGCACACTCGTGTCATCTGTAATGGTTTCATCCAGAGGGAGAGGGAGTGGCATTCCACAGATCTGGGCGTAGCGTGACTCTGGAAGGATTCCGACAAATCTCCTTGGCCGAATTCATGAGGCAGACAGACTGTAAATATTAGAACCCTTTAGTGTGCTGCGTTTGCCTCCATGTGCATGTGTGCTTTGTAGCGTGACAGGCATATGTTGTCTTCTGTTGGAGAAAGGAACGCGACTGTATAAGATGGCATGCATCTATTTACATTTGTGGACTAAATTGTGTATGTTTCAGTGTGTGCTATTCAACCGCCTCAGTGGTGTTTATGTTTGTCGTACCCTCACCTTGTTTACAGCTGCAAGAATGAGACAAGCAATCTAAGATTCAGGAAAATCTTCAAAGATGAACACATTTCTTTCAAAGGTAGAGAAAACTGCAGAAAAAAAAATCTGATGTTCAATTAAGTATGGAACAGTAAACTAAGACAAAAAAAATACTCAGGGTTATTACACACTGTCAAAGTCTGTATTTACAGTCCTTGTGTTTTTTTAGTGACAGGCTAGGATAGCTATGAGAGGGTGGGGGAATAATAAATCATATCTTTCACGTTGGTTATTTTGAGGTAAGCCTGTGCATTACACACCCCAAAAAAGCTTGATAGTTCCACAACCATCAGGTGTATCTGCATAAAATTGATGTCTACCGGTAAGACCTTAATTATCATATTTTCACTGCCGGTAACGTTGTACATGTTTACAATGTGTGAGAAACTGTTAATTTTCTTTAGAAAAAATGAACAATATCATGGCATTATATTGAGCTCATATCATCACCATATATCACAAACCTTCTATTTTGATCATCCGTGCACAGAAATGAGAGGAAACGTATCATATATTCACCATTTACCATATTTGTTTTATGAGTTATGAATCACTTGATTAAAAAAACAACAATTTAGGATTATATTATACTTCAGTGGAAAATACAAAAAAACAACATAATAACTTACTCTTGAATTGAACTTACAAAAAAGTAATTTACTTCTAAACTTGTACATTTTGAATCAACTCAAAAGGAGATGTGCTTGCAACGCAGTACAACATCAGTAACAACAGGTGTTAAAAATATGTTCGATCCCCTCATGAGATAATATTCTACATAACGCTTTCAGTTTGCCGACTCAAATATATAAAGTTTGGTTTCATCAATTTGTGAGTTGTGACTCATTTCAACTGAAGATATATCACTCTATTACATTTCACATCTAACCTTCACATATTTAGGGTTTTATAATCATCTACTTCCTCACTTGTGATGACTTGTATCTGGTCGTGTACACATGGGTATTATTGCGTACTTTCTTATGACTCCAGATAAGTTTCCTGTCTTAAGTATATGTCGTCTAGTGAATTGATGATATCTAGAACTTCAACTTACTCAACGATTCTGTGAAGCAGACCTTTAACCATCTGGAGTCTGAGACCATTCCGCCATTAATCATAACCCTAACTCTAAATAAACCACATTATTAGATGTAAAACATGCCGATGTTTGGTATCTGTTTTATTTCATAAAATGCAAATATAAGTCCCTCTCTTTGATTGAAACAATGTTTGTTTCCACCATGTTATTCTGCTATCAACCATGAATAAAGTAAAAAAAACTACTGGAGATACCAGAAGCCTTCATGTCTGGGGTTGAAAAAGGCGTACGCACACAGCCCTGTGGTTGTCACACAGGGCTGTTTGTCCCAATGACGTCTGAATGTGTGATCTTTTGGAGAATCTCATCGCTGATAACCTTTCACATAACAGCCTGATGCAAAGTTCTTGAAAATGTTATCTTGCTCCCATTCGTGTGACGCTGCTCATATCATTTATGTTGCCTGGCGCTAATTTGTGTGTATTTTGCAGCTTTGCAGAGGCTTTGTTTTAGCTTTGCTGCGCAAAACATCAATGACCATACTGGGTTTTTACTCTCAGTCGACGACATCGACAAAGTTTTCAGGCAAGTTAGACTACCAGCGCCTGATATCTTCAACTTTTGCAAACAGCCATGGAAAAATTAGGTCATGTTGGGAAATAATGACGCTACACTTTAAACAACCATAAATATCCAGTGTGCAGTAAAGTCTTAGAACAAGAAACCAAAAGAAACTACCCTGACTTGCCCCATCCAGAACTATGTTTTGGATGAAGCAAGTGAAAAAACGGTTTCAGTTCAAACAGATAATAAATACTTGCGTTAGATCCGTTTGGCCATTTTTTCATTCCATTTTCAGTAATACTTAGGGTTATCAGGGGGTTAGGTCCAATCCTGGCTGACACAGGGATCACAGGGCAAACACACAAACACAAACAACGCACCATCTTTGCTCAAATTCACACCTGCATCTCAGAGTTATCAGTTCCCCTATACTGCTGCATGTTTTTGGACCGTGGAAGGAAGTCAGAGTACCTGAAGAGAACTCACGCAGACATGGGGAGAATATATAAATTCCCCTCAGAAAGGCCCCTGGTGTTAGTGGATTTGAATTCAGAACCATCTTGCTTATCAAATACCTCAGTGAACTTCTTTAAACCAAAATGTTGCCACACTTGTTAAAGTGCAGCTCCCATTTGGATGCGCAAATATTTGACTTCTAGTAGCAAATTAAAGTCACAGAGGTGTGAAAACCAGGGCTAAGACGAACTTTCCCAGTGCTGGCCAGGTTTTATGAAAAGTTCCAGATTCCAAGAACTGTGAAGCATTACGCATTCACAGATACGTAGGAACGATGTTGAGTAAACCGATTTGATTGCACACCTTTAGTATTCACACGCTAGAGTAAACAGATGAAGAAGTCCCACATGCATGCAGGCAGACATGGAGGGAGAAAGAGGGAAGAGCAGCAGGTTGAGGAGAGGGAACCAGCTGCTGCAGTACCACAAAGTTCAGCAGACGTGGTTACATTTCTGGTTGCTTCCTGAGCATGCCTCTAAAGAGTCAGACCTGTTGTGCTGACAGGTGTCCTTATAACATCAGGGAATGATACATCAGGCTCAACTCGACGTTATTAACACCTCAGAGGATTTTGCCGATCACACAGAGTTGTTAGGTGAACATTCTTTAATGTGCCTGAAAGAATGAGATTTGTCCCAGGGCGAGACAGTAAGAAAGAGACTGGAGTAGCTCAAGGTAATTAATGTTTATTCCTCTATCTCATTAGCTTATGTGTGTTAAGAACAACAAATTTAACAAAGTTGCTTTGATGTTGCTCAGTTTTCATAAGGACTTAAACCCTGAAAGGCCTTGAGGCAAAAATACATCGTTGTTTGATTTACTTGTAAGTTATGAGGCAGACAGACCCCTTGGATCCTCAGGGATGGGTTAACTCTGTGTTCCTACAATCAGAACCAGGCAGGCAGAAGCAGCTTTTACTTTTTATAACCCTCCACAGTGGAACAAGCCGCTCAAGAACCTGAGCTCTACTCCAATATATATGAATCCTATTGTTGTTTATTTTATTCATTATTGTGTTCATTTATTTTATTTATCTTTTTATTTGCTAATCTTTGCATTATTTGCAATTTTACTATTCACTTGTTCCAGTAGTCTTGTTGTCTTAGTTTAGTACGCTCTTGCTTCTGATTGCATCTGAATGGTGCCATTAATACAGTTGGCTTGCGTATAACAACCACTAGGTATTTATAAGGTTTGAATACTGATTTTAGGTAATATGATTTATTCTATTTCAACTCGTCGACCTCGTCAGGTACAACCGTCTGCTAACACCTCCTTGCATTTTGTAACACATTCAGGAGATACAATAGGCGAAGAGACCCATAAACATGAAGACAAAGTTGACACACTGAACATCCCAAACCACTGCACGTGTTCCTCATTTGTAAAGAAGAGTCACATTAGTCTACCCGTACCACAAAGCAAAAGTCAAAACACATCAGCCACGGATTAAGTATGCTGTCTGGGCTGATGTCCCGTAGACCACACTGAGCATTAAACTAAAGCCAAAGACCCGAACGTTGTTGCAGAATCCACACAGTTTTCCGGATCTTTCATTAAAAGAAGTCAGGCATGAAGTCATCGATGGTTTCAAATTCGCTGGTCATTTAAAGACTGTTTGTCTTGTTTCCCAATCTAATGTAACAAATCTCTTGCTGTCTGCTGGAACCATTTACAAACATAAGGGAAAATAAACTCACATTAAAAACAGTGAAGCTACGCTTCAAGCCACCATAAATATCCACCATGCATAAAAGCCTTACTGTGACAGAAGCAACTGAAATAAAACCAGATCCAGGGTTGTCCTGCAAACTTTATTTTGGATGAAGAAAACGTAAAAAAAAGCAGTTCAACTATAAACAGAAAACAAATACTTGCGTTTGAAACCCTTTTATTATGCAATTTCTCGATTTTATTTTCTGTAGCACTTATCCTTGCGGGGTCGTGGTTGGAGCCTATCCCTGCTGACAGGGTACAAGTCAATCACAGGATCAACACACAGAGACAAGCCACCGTTTATGTTCACAACAATTAGAGTCAGTAATTTCCCTATATTGCATATTGTGGACTGCGGGAGGGAATACCTGGAGAGAAAATGCAAAATTTGCACAGAATGCCACTGGTCGAGTTGGCTTTAAATTCAGAACTGTCTTGTATTAGTCTGTGCTAACCAACACCCTCCAGATTAAATTTAAAAAAGAAAAAGAAAGGGGTTTTCTGTTAAGGCTGTACTTAAATATAACTAGGTCTACGCTGTCATTCTTGACAGCAAGGATATATCTCTAAAAAGGCCCCAATCCACTGGGTTGTACAAGAAAAACCCCTGATAGAAGTCTTCAAATAAAAGTTATATACGAAAACAGTGTTTTTCAAATAAAACCTTCCTCTAGGGAGTAAAGTATGAACTATTGAGAGTAAAATATGACATATGCAAGATTGATCCCCTCTAGTCAATTCCTATTCACTAAATTTGGACGAAAGGGTACAAACGGTTAGGAAGTTATGTCTAAACAAACCAGTTAAACAGTTTAAGTAAATTATGAAGTATTGGAGTAAAATAAGAATTAAAAAAATATATATCTTTGAGTCGATTCATATGGACCATATTTTGAGTTAATTCGGACCAATTTTTATGAAGTTATATCCGAAAACTGAAAATTGAAACATTTTGGAGATGAGGCCACATAGTGGAAGAAATATGCAATTTTTGAAAGGTCAGTCTCCTTAATATTCCAAATATTCCAGATTTATAATTATACTCTTCCCGCTGCAGAAAAAAAACCCAAAACGCTGATCTGCTAACAAATGACACAATGCACAAAAACAAAAGGAGATACTCTGCTGGTATCTCATTGTTTATTCATAATAATGATAAATAAATAACCTGACTTGACTTGATAGGTGTATTAATAAAGGCGAGCTGTTGTAATTGTTGATTCACAAAGCAAATAATCCCCATCCAAGGTGAGCTTAAGGTACTGGTAGCGCTAATCTGTTCCACCTCGTTACCATTTTTATTTTCAATGAAAACGGTTTTGTGAGAAGATAAAATATAGAGATGAAGAGAGCCGGAGACATAGGCTCATGCTTCCAACGTATAAAGCAGACTGCTTGCCAGATGCAGCCTCTGCAGCTGGATAACAGATACAATGAAATTCCAGATCATTCTATACATACCACGACCATCTGCTTCCATTTAAAGTCGGATGATTATTTAAGAAAGGCTCGACAGATTAAACGATCACTATCAGCTATTGAGCAATAACGTTCTATTCTCTGGACAAAACAGTCATCGCAAACTCGAGCCAGGGGCACAGGTTGACAGAAAGACCTAAAATATGAGCGTCTTAAGCTGCTCTGTCAAGAAATGGAATTTTTTTTACCTAACTGGCTTTGTGTGTAGGGGGTTGAGGGTTGTGGGACTCCCCGGGGACTCAACTTTTGTTTTTGTGGTTTCTCTCTTGTTGCGATCGTTATGTGGAGGTGTAGGAGGAATAATATGTGGGGGTCATCGATGTGGGGACTGACAGCATCTTTCACTGGTATACCCACCAGCTGTCTCCGTCCCAAGGGGCTTCTCCTTTTACCTGCTAATGCCTCCCAGTCTCCCAGCCTCTGGCTTGAACATAACTTTCAAAGTTTTGGGGTTTCACCTTTTCTGCCATTTCTCTCACTCTACTTGTGAAACTTGAAAAATTGTGGAGCAAATAACCATACTTCAACAACGAGGTCACACCACTAGGTCACGGTGCAGATGGGAAACAAAATAACTGATGCCAGAAGGAAAAAGAGGACAACAGACTGGTGCAAAACAAATTATTTTCCATTTCCATCTCAAAATCTTTTGCCAGCATCTACAATTCCTGCATCATCTACAACTGGACATTTATCCATTTACGTGACAAACGTGACAACAAGCTCATGAGACTTCAATAGTTAAAATGTCACTGGATTGGTAGGGACTATTTACAGGCTGAATAGCGCTATAAATGAAATGTGCTCCAGGCTGTGCTTCAGGAGTGAGTGGTGACCATCTGTGTCCATTTTTTATGAATACCAATCCTGCCAAATCCTGTGCAGTCTGATACACACATGCACTCCAGTCCATCAGTTGGCAGCATTGTGGATTTCAGTAATTGGAGACACGATAACTATCTAGGGCACAAGGCCACAGAAGAGCCAGCTGAGTATGGTGATGTGGCCTGTTTGGTGTGGGATGTGACAAACTTTTCCAGAAAGTGACACGTCGGCAGTGCACTCAAGCCTCCACTCGATTTCTTTGACTCAACTTGCTTGGTGTTGTGTTTGCTTTCTGAAAATGCTCATAAGTTAATGCATAAAACTTTTCAATGTTGCCGACGAGCACGCATTCAAGAGATGCACCGCAATCGGCGTGGTCACGTTATTAAACCTGATTGACAGGGTGCGGTAGCCGTGTAAATGCTCTAACATGGTGTGGTTTTGTAGCTCACGCAGCTTGATTGATATTGGCAGGCTGTACACTGTAACCCTCAAACGGCTGTTACCTCTGCCTCCCCCAACAGCTGTTTCCTGCCCCAAACTGCTAAAACAGGGTTGTAGAAGGACCAGAGGTACAAACCAAAGCCTCACACACTTTCACACAAACACACATTCCTAAGAGCACACTATCTCCACCTTGCTGTCGGCCGCTACCAGACACCTTGCAGCACTTCCTGTTTGAAATCGGTCATTTCCTCCTTCCTTCTGCTGAGGGAGGATTTGGGCTTCGCTGAGGTTGAAACTCAGGAGGGATGAGGAGAGGACGAGGTCACAGCTTCCTCCCCTTTAAACACCTTCAATCTTTCTCTCACTTGCAATAACACAATACATGTACTGGACCTTTTTTTTTGTTCTTTTATAGATCAAGTTGTAGAATTTGTTCAGCAGTAGTGACCTTTAAAATCCCATATCAGTCCCAGGTTGCACATTTGATTTAATTCACATCTGGGCCGAGAGAGGTCCTGTGAAACTGTAGGACTCATGTCATTCTAAATAGGGGATATTGGTGGTGAGAAACAGGCTTGTGAAATGGTGTAGCAAAAAATTCAATGTGGCAACGAACCATTGAGCAAGGAACTTAACAGCAGCAGGGGGGGTACGCAGTGTATATTAGATGTGTGTTGCTATCAATTTGGATATATGAGGTCTAGAACTATAACCAGTCCCATACATGTGATGTCATTTTTTTCAGCATTCTAGAAAAACAACACCCAACCATTATAGTTTGTGTATCATGCTCACCTCTATCTGCAAAGACAAATCAAAGCAACTTTAAATTGAGGCTGTTTATCACCAAAGACTAAAACAACTATTTAGAGGCAATCCCAAAACACGTACTGTTGAAGAGAGGGAAAATGTTCTCCAGAAGCCATGTAGAACACTTCAAAGGGATCCCAAATGAGCGGACTCATAAATGGCTTGCCCCTCAAGTGTGCTCAGCGCAATCATTCCCTGGTAGCAGATTGTTTGTGACAATTACCCCGATGCCAGATACTGCTCGCTATGGCCTGCACAATCACTCGTCCCCATCAGCCCACTCTTTTTTTTTTATTTTTTATCAGTAATTGCAATTTGGAAAGAACTTCACGGCCATTAGGCCCAAGGAGTGGTCAGACAGAAAACTCGCCCAGCCCTAAACAAGGGAGCAGTGTTTGGGTATAGTTTGCACGAGGTCCCACTGAGAGAGTTAGACGTTAAGAGAGAGTGTGACGGACCGGAGGGAAGGAAAGAAGAAAGGCTGAATTGCAGAAGGAAGGAAGGAATGACAGAAGGACGGAAGGAATGACAGAAGAAAGGAAGGAACTAGTGCAAGTAGGGAGAAATCATCAATCGCACCAGATACAATCTGATCGTTAACAAATCCTGTCTGATAAGGGAGTAGAATTCATGACAACTACTGTTGAATTGAAACGAGAAGACTCCTCATTCCTGAAGAATGGATGATTCCGGTGTCATAGCAGGAAAAAAAGATAAGCAAGGTCTAAAACAATGACGACACTCACGAGAGGACAGCCCACCACCAGAGCCTCTCATTCTGTCCATTATGTCATTGCACCGTAAAGCAAACAGTCCCATGACACTCTGACCCCATCATGAAACCTACCCCTTAATACTGGAATCACATTGTTTTCAGTGTGACGGCTGGTCAGCAGGAACATATGTTTTAAAAATGCCATTTTCTTTGTGGATCTAGTTGCAAATTTGCAAATTTGCTCTGTGGTGTTTGCCCTAGTCTTCCATTATCGGGTGGTCCATGATAATCCATCAAGTAGTCTTTATGTAGCTGATAGAACTGCCCCAAAAATCTGTATTGTGTGATGATGAAGAAAAATCTCATTTTAAAGTGGATACTCAATCCTTATCGGCATTAATTAGTGATATCACAAAATGAATAAGAAGGTTAAAATAGTGAATGGCATTAACAACCACATGTGCATGTGGGCACTGAAATAAATAACTAGGCTTACGCTATCGTCCCATATATCCCTGAAAAGCCCCCAAATCGCTGCGTTGTACAAGCAAACCCCCTGATTGAACTCCTGAACTCCCCTTGTGAACAAAATATGATATATACAATATAGAGATCCACAATTCAGTTTATAGTCACCAAGTTTGGACTAAACCCAACCAATAATTAGGTAGCTATGTCCAAAAAACTATGGTTTCCTAAAATAGCTCCCCGTAGTGAGTATCAGAGTAAAACACGATGTATATAAGATACAGGTCCTTGTGTTGATTCTGATGCACCTAATTTGGACTAAATCGTACTTAAGGTTAAGAATTTATCGGTTGAAAACGCATGGAGATAAAATTCCCCCTAGTATCAGAAATATACAATCGACCTTTCCAAAGATCAATTAAGTTCTTCCACGCACCAAGGGTTTGGTTATGGAATTGGAAAAAGATCCATGGTTGAGATGCTTTTTGAGTTGTCTCGTGAATACGAAGGATTTACTCTCACAGGTGGAAGGTGCCTGTTGTACACCAAACAGGCTACTGGCACTAATGTCCGAGGCCTTTAGTGGAGTGCTGAGGGTTCTTGAACAAAGCATCCAGCTTCCTCTTCATCCTGTATTCGCCGACCACCACAAGATCCATTAGTGTGGCATTTACACTCCTTCGGTTTTTTGTTTTTTTGCGAATCCATTTTTATGACCGTGCTAAAACATTTTGCAGAACTGTTTGCAGCTGATGCACCGGAGGTGATCCACCCCTGACTCAGCATTTCTCTGAGTTGCCTGTGATAGGGGCAATAGAGGCCTTCTGTAGGTGGCTAATGGAAGCGAAGGTGTTGTGGGTAGACAGGAAAGGTGACGGCTCAGTTCCTCGGGCACCTCTGTTGCTCAACAGTACATCAGACAGGCTGGTCTGCAGTCTGACAGACTGCAGATTGCTTGTGAGATCATCTCGGCCACCAAGACGTATTTATTTATATTAAGCATCCATTAAATGCAAGATAAACTTTGAATATTATTACATATACATATCAGCATTTTGATTTCTGTAAGATACCTTCAACAATACGAGCATCTAGACATTTAATGATTGGAGTAATTATAAGCAAACATTATTATAGCAACATTGTTGAAATTAAAATCTCATGATTGATTTACTTTGCCCAGTTTTATTTGGTACATATGTGGCGGCAGACCCTTCAGGAAAAATCCTCTGAGTTGTGCGACACCCTCCCATGTGCACACATCATCATCTCGCACACACTTGCATGACAGAGACACATGCATGCACACGCAGGGTGATGTAACAGAAAAAGCAGAATCTTTCATCCACCGTGGTTATTGCCCTTCCTTTTCACACGGGCCCCCTTTCTTAGACAAAATTTTTTTCATACACTCAGCTTCATAATTTAATATTGCTGAGGAATTTTTTTTTTTTTTTTACCCTCATACATCTTAAAACACTATAATGTTAGTGAGAGAGAGAGAATGAGAGAGGTGCAATGAAGTCCCTCTTCCTCCAAAGTACATGAGATGTACAGAGCTTGCCTGACATCTAGTGGACAAATCCGGTGCCTGCATGTCTCCAGAGTGGTCGCATAGTTGTGGATGGTGGCTGTCATTTCCTGGGATTCACTTCGCGTGCTGAGAAATGTTGCCGTGCCTTAGCAATCCAGATGGTGTGAAACCTGCTGGATTTGAAGGCTAAGAGAATTCTGAGGAAATCTGCAGTTTAATTGTTTTTAGATCTGTTTTACATCTCTATTCTCACACTCTGCTGCATTTTCAATCTGCCTCCCGTTGAAATACAAACAAATACACACACACAGATTGTTGGCTCTTTTCCTTCATATGTATATATTTTGTTTGTCAACTTAAATTGGTTTTTCAAAATAAAGCCAAGCTGTATGTGAGAGAGAGAGAGAATGAGAGAGCTGCAATGAGAGCAGCACAACCGTTTACAAGCAGAATACCTGGCCATGCATATATATAGATATATCTATATATATCTATATATATATTTAAATGCCACCAGCTCATCAGGAGCAGTAACCATTCACGCCATCATTCACGCACCATTGGAGCAGCCATTGCGAGCAATTCGGGGTTAAGGATCTTGCTCCAAGACACCTCGACATGTGGACCGCAGTGGCCGGGGATCGACCACCGACCGTCAGATGAATGTGAAAATAGTGGACGGCTACTGTACTAACTGTTACCCCAAATAATAAATGATGATTATTAATAAAGAACTAATTAAATAAATTAATAAATTCAATCGGCACAACTAGCATTTCCTCATTTTGGTTCATTGATAATTTTATTCTCCCATAAAACTCCAAGAAGGGGGGTACAAAATCTTAGATAGTTTGAGGGGTATATAGGATTTTATCAAGTTTCAAAAGGTGCATAGTGTGTTATTGCTTGAATGTCTTATATCCATTAAATGCTGTGTTTGTAACGACATCATCTTAGCGTTATGGTACAAGTTAACTTTACATGTTTTAAGATCATTTGTGACTGATTTTGTAAATTTCTGTAATTCACATCAGAATGAGAATAAAATGTAAACTTCTTCAGGGGAAACATCATCATCATATTATTCACACATATTTCCTGAGGATGTGATTCATGTCGGTGCAAGCTTTTGATCACGAGGGAATTTAGTCAGACTGAGAGTCCACCATGATGGGAGAAGAGCCAAGATTCCTCTCACAGCTTCGGATGACTGTTCTTTCCGTTATTCATTAAGTTCCTGTGACTGCTTATCTTATGTATCGCAGGGTCACTACAGAGAGACAAACAAGCATTCAAACTCACACACCAATGGTAGATGTGTATTTACAGACACCAAGTCACCTGCATTAATGCTTATGGGCTGTGGAAGGAAGCCTGAGTCACCGGAGGGAACTCAAGCACACGTGGGGAGAACATACAAAGTCCACACGGAAAGGTCTCAGGGACAATCCAGGTGGATTTGCACCAAGAACTTCTGTGAAGCAACTGTGCACCTCAGTGCTGCCCGTCATAAACACCTACGCTTATACTCCGGTTTAATCAGTTTCTTAAAAATGTTTAAGGTTTTTATCTGGACGGAATAAATGTTACACTCTTGAATGATAAACAAAGGAGTTGATTGCCATAAACTACAGTTGATTTTTCTGAGTCACAAAAGCAAGCATCTTAGAAAAGAAGGCAAATGTTGTGAAATATATTTAAATGGATACATTTTCAGCAAAAAAACAAAAAAAAATGTAATTATATCTGCAGCGGGGGCAAACCTTGTTTGCTTTGTGATAAATCTTAAAGCTAGGGAAGAAGTCTAGCCAATAAAAGAGCATAATTGGTTATAAAACTACTTCAATCAAGTTATGCATTTACAGCTAATGGAAACTGGGTTATTTACATATACTGACTTTAAACATTATTTTTCTCTCTTGACTGTGTCAACACTCTTTACTGCAATAGATAGAAAGACAAATAGAAACTTTATTAATGCCCAAAAGGGGATATTTAGTCGTTGCAGCAGCTGCAGCATACAGATATTCTAAAGGTGACTAAAAATGAAGATATATTATATAATAGGACATCTAATAGACATGTTTAGATAAACATTATGTATAAACATTATGTATAAACAATATATATATATATGCAAGGGTCCCCTGTGACTGGTTATACAGTTCAGGGTCCTGGGAGGGATGGAGCTCATGCCATCTGACATTGGGCGAGGGGTGGGGTACACCCTCACCATGCCACCAGTTCATCAGGGGTCAGATTCATAGAGATAGGAAAACATTCACACTCTCATTCAGAACTTTGCACTATTTAAAGTCACCATTTCACCCATACCGCATGTTTCTGGTTTTTAGGAGGAAGGACCATTCAGAAGGCCCCAAGGGCAGGGGTGGATTTGAACGCTCTTGCTGTGAGGCACCTTTGCTACCGACTGTGCCGCTGCGCAGCAACTCAGCGAAGAATAAACTCAATTGTAAATTGAAGCATATCAGGCGGCTTCATTCAAGGGTAAAACCATCATTTTCCGTCATGCTGATGAAATCACCGAGATTCAAAGCAGAAAGTAAGCTCCACTGAGAACTCATCAATACGTGGCATATTTTAACCGACAAACTACTAAGTTTTTACCGTCCTTCAATCGTTGAGCCTAGACCTCGAGGCTCAGACGACCTCAGTCTGAAGTGGATTCTGAGTCAAGTCGTGCCAGCTGCCTGTGAATCTGACTTTATGTCCCTAAAAGCTCAAACGAAACCCCTTCCCGTAGCCCCTCCTATTGAACAGACCTCTCTTCCTGTTCACATACACGCACGCACGCACGCACGCACACACACACTCACACACACACACACAAACACACACACACACACACACACAGACAACAAATCAATGTAAAGCCTGAGCTGGGGCAGTAAGGTGAACTTTCAGGCTCGATCACACCAAAAAAATCAATTTAATGTCAAGTTATGCTTCAATGCCAAAACAAAACCAAAACAAACAACAGAAAGACATCAGCAGAGGATTGCAAAGTCAAATAAATCACCCTTATCAGTTTCAAACAGAGGGAACCAGTGAATCATCCTCCTGCCAAACAAGACCTTGTTTTCGTAGCTTTAATTAGATATTCACCTTTTAAAAGTCACTGGTTGGCAGCCATGTGGCCTTGAAACTTCCAAAACAAAAATAAAACAGAGGACAGATGATCTTGCATCTGTCCACCGCTGCTGACAGAGGATATGTGAGATTTTCATGCAGAACCCTGAGGATGTCTCGACAGCCAAGAACTGACGATACTGTAACGGTCAAAGAATAGAATGCTTCCTGTTGGCTTTGGACCTAGGTCTATCCTCTCGACCCCCCGGGTCAATACTCCCATCTAATCCTTTTTGCTGCTTTTGCAGTAAATGCTGCTCGACAGTTTTAAGCATCCATTTGTCTCTGCACCGACTGCGGATGATTTCTTTTGGTTTTGTTTTCTGTCATCTTTTCTACATTTGTTTTGGTGTGATTGCGTTCTACGTGATAATGGCTGTTTGACTGTGAAACAATAATAAAAACTCCATCTAAGAGCTGATCTAGCGTGATAAATATATCATAAAAGAGGAGAATAAGACAAACCCAAAGAATCGATTCACCTCACTCGTCCTGTGAGGAGCACTTCACTATTTCTTCATCCTCATCTGCGGAACCCTATCTTGTATTTTCTCCATGTCATCCTGTAGCCTTTACCCTCAGCAGCCCTCTCGGTGCCCCCCGCCTCCTCACCCTCACCTCCCCATCCTGTCTGCAGGCTGCCAGGCACAGATAATGTGTCTTGGCAGGGAGTTGGAGCGCTGTCCCTTTCCCTCGCCTAGTGGGAGTCCAGGAAGCTGTGTTCATGCCACGCTGCTGGAACAATAGGACGAGGAGGGGAAGCAATTGGGATCAAGAAAATATGTAAGAGAAACATGAGTTTGTGAACATCAAGGCCTCACTCTGCTAGAAGCAAATACTAAATAGGCCCCGACAACGAGGGTATATATCCCCGAAAAGCCCTCTTCTCCTGATTTGTACAAGCGATCCCCCGGATTTAACTCCTCAATTTAAATCTGAATTTCTGTCCGAAAAACATTGTTTTTGTAAAAAAGCTCCTCCTATTGATTAAAATATGAAGTATTAGAGTAAAACCTGACAAAAAGAAGATAGATCGGATTGAGTTGATTCGTATGCACCAAATTTGGACTAATATGTCTCAGCTTTTCATTATTTTATTACTATTTCTACCTTTTATTACTTTTCTCACGCAAAAAAATATCTTGTTTTTAATTTAATTTTTTCTTCAGACAAAAAATGAGACTCATTCCCTCTTATTTTCTTAAAATCCCTTCTTTTTTGCAGTGTATAAATATTCTTATGCAAGTTTCATGCGTTGCTAAGCATGCATTCTAATTTTGTTAATCCTCCATTTGTACTCATCAATGATTCCCCACTTCAACAGTTTAACGTTTTTACCAGCGTAAAAGGATCAGTATTGGTTTCGGAGCGACGGTATAGAGATGAGTGGATTCCTCTTCTGCACAGCCTCATCCTCATTTCACTGATCTACAGGTGGCAGTAACACACCAAGATCTGCAGCAATGTGTCTGCAAATAAACACAAATCATACAATTCTCAACTAAGAAAGCTTAGGAAATTGGAGCTATGTATTTTTTTGTGAGGAAGGAAATAGACTCCAATTTCACAGAATTGAAGTATGCACACAATGTCTTATGATTAGTATCACAGTATGTTGCTTCTGTTTGATTACGCTCCACATGGCATCTTTAAAACAGCACTTCATATTGCTGCGCTGAAACCTGGATTCATTCTTGAGGCATTTCTGCATCCTATGAAACAAAAATTCTTCTTGTGTGATTGCTGATTATTGGCAATAAAGAATGCTGAGTTAGATACAGAATCACAATACACTCACTTGAGGAAAACATTTCCCTGTTTTTGTGAATTAACAAAGATAATTATCTCAATAATTCAAAGAAACGGTGTTTTTTCAAAACAGATATAGTTTGTTTTATTCCAGTTTTATTTCCGTCTTGACTGTATACGTCGATTGATGTCTTTTAGTAAAGATACACCAATGTAAAGATACAAATGTCTTTACTGACCTCATCAAGAAAAAAATATGGAAAAATATGGAAAAATATGGAAAAATATAGCTATATATCTATATATATATAGAATATTCTATTACTAAATTATTAATGTAATATATTATACACTCTGAATTTACCATAACATGAAAAAATTGAAGAATGTTTTTAAAACAGCTTAAAACAATCTGATTTATAAAATAATTTCATGATTTTTTTTTTAATCATTGGAAAAATGCCAGTTTGAAATATACGGTCTATAAATAATGAAATAACGGTCTTTTCGAAAGACCGTTATTTTTTGGGAATTTAGAATTTTTGGTTGTATGAATTTTGCCTCCTGTGTGGTGGCCCCTTTGACCTGTGGGGTCCACCATGGCTGCCTCCTTGGCCCCTTACTCTTTAGCACATACATTACATGCTGCCACTGGGTCATATCAGAAACAGGCTCATTCAAATGACACACATTTTTCAGTAAGAAATAGTGACTCAAAATATGCTCAACCAAAGAGTCGAACGGGACATTAAAGTTAACCAATATACCCCAAATCCATTTCTACTACAATTTTAATTAAGGTGGTTACAAAATTGACCACCTGTAACATATTTCTGAAAATATTTTTTCAGATGCTGCTCCTTGACAGATCTCTATCATTTTATCGTCATGTTTGCGTATACCTACTCAAATTTTTTGTTTTCATTTACAATGCCACAACGAAATCAACTCCGCCGGCCTTTCTGTGTGGAGTTTGCAAGTTCTCCCCTTGTCTTCGTGAGTTCTATCCGGGTACTCTAGCTCCTATAATAGTCCAAATATATGCAGTATAGGTGAATTGATGACTTTAAATTGAAATTAGGAGTGACTGTGAGCACCCCGCGACACTGAACATGATAAGCGGCTATGGCTAATGGATGAATAAAATAATTAACGTTTTTTTATATCAAATTGTTCCGGATACAGTATGTTATCAAAACTGGTTTGCTTTAGGACAAGTCATGTTAGCAGAACATTAGTATTGTTAAATGGGTTGAAATTAACACTTTAAAATGATAAAAACCCGAAAAAAAAATGCACTTCAGAAGTTAGAAATAAAGAATAAAGCTGCATAAGAAACATTTCTCAGCAACTGAATGTTTTTTTGACACCTGTGTCACCATGATTCCCTATGGATTAAGTACTACAGATTGTATTGTTATGAGTTTGTCATTTGCACGGGCACTTTGCAGCCATTCTTCATTGATGTGAGATGATGCATCTGAAATGCATTCAGGCCACAGGATGACTAAAGAGACAGTCAATAAATTGAAAAACTCCAGATGACACGTTAATTCAGAGACCATTATGCTTCCACAGTCAGACAACTCATGCTTTTGAAATGTTTATTCTTACAGAAGCAAACATTTGAGGTTGGCGTCAGACTCAGACACTGCCTGCAGACAAATTTACATAAAGAGATTGGGGGATGACTTACAAATTTATAGGGAAGTTTTATAGTATAGTGTTGTAGTCCAGAAATTGTAGCGTTGTCTTGTATGGGTTGTTTTATGTGGTTGTTTTTCCTTCTTGTATACTATTTATGTCCTACCTTCTGTTTTCAATGCACCAACCAGGAACAGCACTCCTAGTTTCTAATGTTATTCTGTACAATGACAATAAAGCTTTGTGTGTCTACACATCTCTATTTCTATACCCATTGACCGGAGCTTATGGGTGGATGCTGCAGCAGCGGCACTGGAAGGCAGATGGAGAAGTGGGAAATTGTTGGACCTTAAACAGGCCGCCATAATGGGAGTGTGTGTTTACAGTAGTGCAGCTCAAGTTGTCTGCATGTTACATTTTTCTGATTATATGCTGTTTATTTCAAACACTGACCTCCAGCAGTGATGTTTCTCAAAATGTGCCTGTGCGTCTGTCAGTTAGTGTGAAAAGCAGCTGCTGAGCTGAGATGTGTGCTGTGGCTGCACGAGCTGCCATCGCCAGTTCCGTTCCCATTCTGATTTACAATCAGACGTTAATCATACGAATGCACACAAACACACTGCCTTGTACTTCTTTCACACCCTATTCGCATGTGCTCAAAAACTCTTTCCCAATAGTAAAAATCCGCCTTATCGCAATCACACTCTGTTTTCTCTGGCTCCCAGTCCAGCCAACTTTTATATTAAGCCCTCGAATATCTTTTTAATCCTCAGCTTCATAGAATATTTGCTTTTGAAGCCAGATGAATGAGCTAATGTGAGAAATATCTGGCACAATTTTTCGGAGAGGTGTCGTCTCCTTTTATAATTTATTTACATGACACTGACACAATGGGTGAGTGTAGCTGGCAAACAAAAATAGCATAGTTAACGACAATTTATGACTGTGGGTATTGTGAGTAATATAAACTAATCACAATGGAATCCTCTTCATATAATGCATGATTCCAGGTGGTGTTCCGTACTATTCAGCAATGACAACTTTGAAAAAATAAACCTTGGCACATCTGCAAAACTTCCCTCCTGTCGTTATCCTGTCCTTCGCCTGGGAGGAGGCTTCTTTGAGGTGCTTCCCAAAAGCGTTGGGAGATGGGAGGTACGGTGATGCGCTGACCATGTGTTGAAGGCAGTGGTTTACAACATCTGCACTGAAACAAAGACAACATCAGCTCCACATCAGACACACATGAGCTTAGTTAGAGCAGGAACGCGACCTCAGGTGGAGCCCAGAACCTCAATGGGATTGCTAGCCTGAGTGTGTGGCTGGCAGCTGAGAGTTGACACCGAGAAGCATCATAAGTCTCCAGAACACATCACGCGGGCTATATTAGGCCCAGATTTGGTTATGATATCAGAGTTTAGGAAGCATGTAAGTATGATGGAACCTACTTTGCCTTTGGAAGACCAGATAAAGGAGGCTCATGTGTGCAAGATATTACAATTCTCAATATGTCTGAGAAGGCATTCCTGCCGGGACCTGCTATGAACCCACTGAATTTGGCTTTGCAGTGTCATCTTTACATTCAACACTCCTATTCCTGAGAGGGTTATCAGAGAGGAGAGTCACCAAGACATTATCAAAGCTGCTGAAAAGGCATCGAGTTGTCTGCGGATCAAAACCAGTGGTATATGGTTAAGCACAGTACTTGAACACAAGTCCCCAGGTGTGGGTGTCTGATAACTAGTTGCATCATCATTATCTAATATTTCAAAAAGAGATATATAAAGAAATATGCTTGATTAAAGAGAAAATGACTTGTGGCTCACTCATACTTTCTATCCCTGCAGTCGATCATTAAAACCCTTTAATGTCACACTGAACTGTTTGTTGGAGAACGGTTCGAGTCGCTATTTCTTGTTGAAAAATGTTTGGCACTTATCGGAACGTGTTTATTATATGTGCCAGCAGAAACATGTGTATGCTAAAATGTAAAGGGCCAGTGATGGAGCCCTGGGGGGACACCACTGTTCAAAGGAGCTACGGAGGAGGAGGGGCTATGAATGGTTATTGAGGATGTTTTATTCAATAAGTAGGGTTGTTTTGGGCATATTAAAGCAGGCGAAGACTTACTAAAAATAATTATGTAACTTGATACAACCAAAATAGTCTAAGAAGGGCCCAGTAGTTTTCTAAACATGTGCTATATCAAAAGGTTGAGCTAATCTAATTCAATTTGACAATTTTCCATGGAATACAACATTTCATATAAGAAATAATCTCATAAATCAGATTTATTTATTTATTTTTATGTTTTTAAAACATACTTAACCAAACACTTTTTCATTTTATGGTCAATTTCGAGTGTCGAAGATTTTAGACTACTAAATGCCCCAGATATGCAAATACTTCCAGAGTTTTCCTCATTGGCGTTAAAGGATGAAGTTTCTACTTGTTCTTCATCTCATTTGGCTTACATCCTCTGTGGATCTTGCCCCCAGCTGTTATTGGACAGTCACTGTGTTATTATTTTTTGTACAAAAAGGAACATTTCTAATGTTGTATCTGTCAGCACCCAGATACCTCCTTCATGTTGATGTTGATATTGTGATAGAAAAAAGGTATATAACCTTATGATTGCTTGATGCCTGTCTTCATTCTGACCTCACTTCTCTGCATGTCAGCAAGTCATAATATGATCTTTTCCAACTGTTGTCCTTCTTCTGAACGCACATTTCTTGTCAAGGACGCCCAGCTATCGCAGTTCTGGTCTAGAACTGGTCTATCCTGGTCTGAGCCATACCTCACGGATATCTAGACTGAGAAGCTAATAAAACATCCACTATCCGCGTATAAAAACTCTGCTCTCTGTTCAATTTGCGGGTCAGATTCTTCAGACTGTTTTGCACTCTGTATGATCACTGACCTTCTTTGGAAAGAATAAAACCCAAGAAAGACAGCTCAGTTCTGCCTCTTTATTTCAGTCTCCACCGCTAATAGAACATTCATTGCACAACATGACATCCATAAGACGGCAGTGAACTCTGCCGGGCTCTGTGAGGTCATTACATCGCAACATAGCGTGGAACCCTAACCCTAGTGTGGCGACCCTGCCCCACTGTGATTTGTGGTGATGATGCTAATTTTTTATCAAGCCCATCCTTATCTGTAAGCTGAAAATGAATGCAGAGAACAGACCTACGAAATATTTAGAAAGTAAAGTCAACCTTGCACTTGGAGCCTCAAATGAAAACTTGTTGGACCAAATAAATTTGACACAACTTGACTGTTTTGAGTGAAATTTCAAAAGTGAAACAGTAAGTTAATAGAAATGTAGAACAGAATAAATACAGTAAAGTTAAGCGAAATAAATGGCATTTTGTTACATTTATGTTGTTTATTTTAGTTGGTTGTATGCTCATAATCCATGTTAAACACATACTGCAGCAAATACTCAATACATTTATGTTTGTCGCACATATGTACGTTATATCCAACAGGAACAAATATATGGCATATCTGATATATCGTATTAGGTAAATACAACAAACTATTAGTAATAATATTATTGTTTTTGTGGGGACAGAAGGCTCCATCTGCCTTATGACATATGTCTTTTTTGTTGAACATTAATGAGCCAGAAGTGAGAAAACCAAGTTAAGAACTTAGTGTTGCCAACGAATATAACAAAATACCATTCAAACTGTAGCATTGGTGGAAGGTAGTTAAGTACATTTACTCAAGTACTGTGCCTACGTTTAGTTGAGGTACATGTGCTTAACCTGATTATTTCCATGTTATGCTACTTCATATTTTGAATCCAGTAAATTTTATTAAGAAATATTGTACATTCGACTCCACTATATTGTTTGGATATTCATAGTTACTAGTTTCATTTTTAAGAGTATACTTTTTTCATACCCTCCCTGTGTCGTGAAAAAGCATCATGAGATGAATTGATTTAGAATGTTTGTGAATTAAAGGATTGAGTGTTTTTTTATGGGTTGAGACATCTCAGTTATTTCTTATGACAGACAAATTATATAAGACCATTTTGCATAATCTGTAACATGTCACAAAGCTCAAACCAGGCTGGTCTTATGAAAGATGGCTTTTTAGATATACGTGGTTCTCAAGCGACAGCAATGACGTAAACAGGCTATGATGATCTTATAAACCCCTCAACAGCAGAGAGAATTGAAATACCTCAGACTTTAACATCTAGAGCAGTAAGATAGGTCTACGTATTAATGTAGCTGTAATATGGATTTAAAAATATCCCATGCAGTGGTAAAATACTCCACAGTGAGTACTTTCACTTTGATACTTTAAGCAGATTTGGCTGATGATAATTTTACTTAAGTAAGGGTATGAATGAACAGCTATTACCTGTGGTGGAGAAGTTTACCAGTCTGACATTAACACTCTCATGTAAAGAATCTGAATACATCATCCCACTGCTGCTCAGCAGCCTCCTGATTTTATCCTCCATCTAAACCTGTTATCCCTGACCGCCAATGTATAGCCCCAAAAAGCCCCCATTCCCTTGCGCTGTACAAGCAATGTCCTGGATTCAACTCCCAAAATAGAATATGAACTTATGTCTGAAAGTAAAGAAACATGTACACGGTCCATCTCCTCGAGTCAGTACATATGCACCAGATTTGGAGTAAATCAAACAAACAGTTGAGAATTATGGCCCGAAACTGTTTACCGATAAAGCTCCCCATACATCGAAAATAAACAAAACCTTTCCCAAAATCAATCAACGTCTTCCTCACTCTAAGGTCTATGTGGGTTTAAAATTAGAAAAATGATTCATAGAATAGTTTTTGAGTTATTTCATTAACAAGAAGGATCTTAGACAGCGGACTAGGACCCAGGATATTAAGGATACGGTGATGAATCCATAATATCCCCGACTTTTCGTGGAGATAAATACTGGGCTACCCTTCCTCTGTTTCCATGACTAAATGTAAAATGCTTGGATGAATTCTATCATTTTTCAATTACTGTCAAATAGGTCCAGACATTAGTCTCAACCACATGGATGTGAAACCACCGCCAGTGGCTGTTCTAAGTGAAAATGAACTACATAAACAGTTGGTCAGCTGGAGGGCATGGGGGGAAGCCACAAATTTGAGGGTAGGGTATTGGGGACCACAGGAAGTAAACACTCATTTAAAAATCCTCCATGGTATTTAGATGAAGAGCGATGAGTCACATTTATGCATAGAGCCTGTTACAGGCGGAACCCCAGGAAACTTTTCGTGCACTTCATAATTTGACTAACTCCCAAACTGAAAATCATCTCCATTAAATAAGGGCACTCAGATCATTAGCAAAGTAGTACAGGAAGGATGATTCAAGTGGTTCTAACACCAGTGGAATCCTTAATATGCATCATTATGAATACAGTCTCTGCTGCGGTGACTTCCCTCGGAAGCTTCACTCCTGCAGAATCGAGCAAATCACACTGTGAGCTGCCGCTTCTGCACAGCGTTCCAAACAATAGCAAGTTTAATGGTTTCTCCAATTTAGTCAACAGCCTCACAAAAGTTTGGGAGCAGCTTACATGATCAGTATTATGTTCCAGGAGCCTGTTCTTTTGGCAGAGCGTAATTTGAGTAGTAGATTGAAATGAAAACATTCTAAAGAAGAAACAAAGATGCCTCTTCCAAATTAAAGACAACTTAATATTGAATTAAGAGTAGCTCAAAAGTTTTAATTTCAATTTAAAAAAAAAAAGGTACTACTCTATCGCAACTACATTCAAACTTATTAAACTTATTTTGGAGGAAAGCAAACTTTTTTGCATTGAAACTTCAACTTACTTTCTGTGCTTGGCAACCCTATTTCAACTTTTACACTTTTTGAGACTCTTAGTTGTGATACACGCTTTTTTTTAAAGATATATTTAAATTAGTGTCTGAGACACAATTAGCATTTACTGACTAACTATTGTACTGTAAGCAGTTCATGCCTATCAAAAAAATCTGTTATATTCTCATCAATGCACTCCAGTTTAATGTAATGACTTGCACCCATCCATCCTCAGTCTTTTCTAGAAAGTGCCATATGTTGGAGAAAAGTAGGATTAGCCTTTACTCATCGGCCCGTGACAGAACCCGTTTATAATATTGCCCAGTTGCTGCATGTATGTACTTAAGAGTAAGGGGTCGAGGATGGAGCCCTGGGGCACACCAAAGATCAACTCTTTTGTGTATTAAAGCATGTTTGGACTCACTAAACAGAATTATATAACTTGACACAATGAAAAAAGTCTAATAAGGGTCAAATAGTTTTCTAAAAACATGCTTCACTGAACAGTTAAGAGATTTCACTTAAAAATTAAGTTAGTAAATGTGAGGTAATCTAAGAAATTACTGTTTTCCATGAAATACAAAATATCTATTATTATTTATTAATTAATTATTATTTTTTGCTGTTTAAAAATATGTTTCACCAAATTATTTTTTGTCATTTTATGGTAAATTAAGAGTGTGTAAGACATTAAATCAATAAGTTCCACAAAGAAATTAATAATCAAAGAAATTATTTTGTCCCTGAAAAGTCGATATAATGGAATTGTTGTTGACGCCACATATCCTTTTGATTTAACGATAAAAAAAAGTAATTTAAAAAAGTATTTCGTGGATCATTTTCCAAATTTTGTTCCCACATAGACCTTGGTGCGACTGGGAATGGGTTTTGGGAAAGGTGGATTATGTAATTCCAACACTAGGGGGAGCATTATCTCCAAAAATTTCACCCATATTTCCCAACTTTGGTCTGATTTAGGCCAAATTTGGTTCATATCCATCGACTTCAGGAGCTCTTTATCGTGTTTTACTCTAATAATTCATTTGTTACTCACAAGGAGGTGCTTTTTATATAAAAAACACAATTTTTTCAGACATAACTTCCCAACCGTTGTTCTCATGTAGTCCAAAATTGTTGCATATGAATCGACTCGAGGAAATGTATTTTGTGTACATCGTATTTTCATAGAAAAGCTCATATTTAACCCATTAGGCAGAACCTTTTTTTTATTAAAAATACTGTGGAAATAACTTCACACTTAATTTGAGGAGTTTGATCCCGGGAATTGATGTAGAACGCAGTGGATGGGAGACTTTTCAGGGATATCCCCTTGATTTCGGGGATGACAGCATACATAGTTTTTCCATTGGTTTCTTTTTCTTGGTGAGGACATTTGAGGGTTAAGGAGGCGACAGGAACGGGAAAATACGTAGAAAATAGGAGCGGTGCTTTTAGCCAAACCAGAGCGGCGGTAAATCATAATACCTCAAGTGAAACTGAATTTACCACGCCTATCAAAACCCATTTGTGATCAGAGGCCAGAGGTCTAACAGTTTTACTTTCTGTGAGCGCCCCCTTTTTTCTCCAAATCCTTTTCTTTCAAGGGAAGAAAACCGATAAATGAAAGCCAAATACACATGGATAATCCTCGGCATCTTTCCAAAAAGGAAATTATTATATTTGAAGTTAGGACAGTGCTTCCTGAAGTGAAGGAAATGCACCAGATTTTTGGGGCTGCATCTTGATCTAAGGAAAACATAAGTAGATGCGCACTGGCAGAAAGACAAATATACCCTTTCCAAGCCCTTCTTTTCTTTCACCGGCTCCATGTCTGTTGAGATTTACAGTAGACTATCTCAAAGGAGAAAGAATGTTTTACAAAACAGAGAAAGTGAAGAAAAACTCCAAAAAGGTCCTTCTGGCCAGGGACGTGACGGGAGGAAATTGCATTGATTTAAGCTCAGCTTCTTTTGGCATCTGTCCGCCTGCTTCGTTTTTTTTTCCTGAAATGAGGGCGTCTGTTCCACAGCCGCCAGTGTGACACCGCATCAAAGCTGTTTTTCTTTGTCTCTCATTATATCTACAGTGAGCTGTTGAATGGAGGTGAGAGGCAGAATATCAATGCTTTATTAAAATGAAAAAAAAAATACCAATATCTTCAACCTAAATCAATCTTTTTTTTTGAGATGCCCAAACAAATTGACAAACAGCTGCTTCCAGTGGTAATAATAAGTAAAACAAGTGAGCAGTGATGATGGTAAAGAAAAATTGTCTTTAACTGAGGAAAAATGCTGAATCCCATTCAAAGCATGTGTTTTTGTTTTTTTTTACATTGTATACTACAAAAGCTCTTCTGTGGGATCAAACAATGAGCTAGTATTTGCTCCCCATGCACATCAATCAGCCATTAGTTCCCATGACCCTGTCACCAGTTCACGGGGGGCGGGGGTATTCCAGAAAGCAGGTATAACAGAGTTTTAGCCTGAGCTCTGGGTTGATTAACCCTGACATGGGAGTTTATTAACTCGGAGTTAAATTTTTGCGCGAGGACTATAAAAGGCCCGTCCTCAATGAAGTTCTGACACTGTGAATCACCATGTCGGTCGGTGACACGCTAGGGTCGCCGTCTGATCTGAATGTTTTAATGCACACACGAGTGTAAATTTGAGGGAGAAAAAAAGAGTAACATGGGTTTATCAGCAAAGAGGTGAAAAAACTACCCTGGGAGAAAATTGCTGTCAGAATGTACAAATCTGTTGTTTTATTTTTCTTATTTGAATATTCAGGATGAAACGATCATTTAATAATTCGGAATAGAATTAGATTTCATCTTCAAAAAGCAGGAATATTATGGAATCGTCATCAATGTTTCCCCTATCGCAGATCTTTCGTGTCTACACGATAACACAAAAACAATTTGATGGGCCATTTTCAAATTGTATACTCACATAGACTTTATTGCAAGGAAGAACTGAATTGATTTTGGGAAAGGCTGGTTTTATATATCCAACGCTACCGGGAGCTTTACCTTTTAAGGTTTTCTCACCTGACTGATTTAGTCCAAATGTGGTGCATATGAGTCAAGTCAAGAAGATCTATCATATATCGCTCTAATAGTTCATATTTTACTCACTAGAGGGAGCTTTTTTACAATTAAACTTCACATATAATTTTAGGAGTTCACTCAGGGGGATTGCTTGTACAAATTCAAGGTATTGGGGACATTTCGGGCATATACACTTGCTGTCAGGGGCAACAGCATGGGCCTAGTTTTCATTTATTCTAACTGATGGGCTCCAATCAAACTATTCATCAAGGAATAAAATCACATATAATCTGAACATCAGTCATTTCTCGACGTAAGTCTTGAAAATTACAAATGAGAGACAGAGACGCCATCTCTGAGAGCTCTGCTTCAGGCTCAGAAGGAGGAGGAGTCAGCTACCAACTTAGGGTTTGTTAACCCTAAGGAAACCTGCCAGCGAACAGGTTAGGTTTGCTTGCTAAGTTAGCATGGAACTGACTCAGAGTTTAAATTAACTCGCTCTCTGGTACGAAAAAGGCAGAGTTTCCCTCATCGAAACACGCCAAAAAGAGATACAGAAAAGTTACTTTCTTGGGCCAAGCCCCAGTTTCATCTTAGACCATTTTGGTAGGTACTGACCACTGCAGACCTGGAAGATCCAACAATGCGATCACTCAAATTCATGACGTTTGGTGCTTTTCTTCTCTTCTTCTTCTATTGGCTGTTCCCTTTAGGGGTCGCCACAGCGGATCATCCATTTCCATTTCGCTCTTTCCTTTGCATCTTACTGTCACACCAACCAACTGCATGTCCTCTCACCCCATCCAGAAATCTCCTCTTTGATATTCCCGTTTTTCTCCTTCCTGGCAACTTTCATCTCCAGCATCCCTCTACCAATATAACCGCTATTCCTCCTTTTCACGTGTCCAAACCATCTCAATCTGTCCTCTTTTATTTTGTCTCCGAGACGTTCTTCTTATGTTCTCGTTTCTAATCCTGTCCATCCAAAAGAAAATCTGAACATCTAAAACTCTGCCTCCTTCAAGCCATACAGAAGGTCTGCTCTCACTACCGTCTTGTAAACCTTTCCCTTCACTCCGGCTGCTACTCTTCTGTCACAGATAACTTTTGATACTCTTTTACATCTTTTCCACTCTTTTTGAATTGTTCACACTCCCTGTTGGACTGACCAGTTGACCCCAAGTTCCTTAAACTCCTACAGCTTCTTCACCCCTGCTCCTTACAGCCTCATCATTGCACCTGCCTCGCTCTCATCTCACACATGTTTTCTGTCCCGCTGCGACAGACCTTCATTCCTCTTCTCTCCAGTGCATACCTACCCCTCTCCTGGTTTTCTTCCACCTGCTCCCTGCTGTCATTACAGATCACAATATGATCCACGAACGTCATAGTCCATGGACACTCCTGTCTGACCTCATCACTCAGCCTGTCCACCACCACTGCAAACAAGAAGGGGTTCAGAGCCGATCCTTGATGCAGCCCCACCTCCATCTTGAACGCATCCGTGACTCCTACTGCACACCTCACCGCTGTCATGCTGCCCTGCCATACATATCCTGCACCACTCTAACATTCAGTATCACCCCAGACTTCATTATTCAATATCACAATTAATTCCTCTGCACTTTGTCGTACGCTTTCTCTGAGTCCACAAAGACACAATGCAACTCCTGCTGGTCTTCTTTGTGCTTCTCATTCAGCAGTCTCCAAGCACACAAATCACAATCATCTGCAGTGCACTTACTGTATTTCTTCTCACTGTGCAGATAATTAAATCCTCGGTTGGGAAAAAGCACATTTTACAGCACTTAATAATGATAATTAAACGTAATTAAAAAATTAAAAACAATTATAATAATAGGGCTAACATTATAATAAGAATATGAATAACAAGAATAATAACAAAAACACATTTATATATATATATATATATAGCACCTTTCAAAGCAAATATGGCCGTGTGTTAATACGGGCTCACAGTCCTGAAGATAAACAACAGAAACCTTCTAAAATTTAAAACTCACAACAATTCAGTTGTTCGTATATCATCTTTCCAAGTCTCACCAAACTGTGGGCCTAATTAAGCAGGAATCACCAAATGCTGAGTGAGCTGGCAGTAGTGTATCACTCTGTGTTTATGGAAATTTGAGAGACTAATCATCTCCTCTCGCATTTGCTGCGTTGTGCGAGTGTCCTTAGCAAATACCAGCCAGATTTTTTTAATTATCAAAAACATTTTGCCTCCAGTTCCAGCCTTGTGTCATAGAAATGATATGTGTACAACTAATTAGAAACAGCAGATACATTTAAAGAAGGAGAAAGAACGAAACATAAACACATATCATGAATAGTGAACTATAAAAAGGATGTCAATAAAAAATGACTGGACACAAAATGCACATCATATAAATTCTGGGGGAAAAAATAAAACCAAGGACATATGTCTCAGAGGATCTGAATTTAAATGTTCACTCCAAAAATAATTTGTTGGATTCACTCATGTTTAGATATAACTAAATAGCTCTATTAAAAATAATTGACCTATATGCAACCACAATGACTGCATTGAAAAATTGCAACTTAATCTGTTAAACTTTAATTAATAAGTCGGTGTCGAGTGAACAAACCAAATATGAAGTAATCTATGTGCCGTTTCCTTTGTTTGACCTCAACTGTGTTGATTCTGTGGAGCAAGAAGTAACCAAGGACGTCTTTAATTTGCCGTACTGATAACAAGATTCAATCAAAACTGTTACATTTTGTCAAATCAGTCGGTTTTTGTGGATTTAACAAGTCTTCAGTTAGAGCTGCATCTGCTAAAGTTGATTAAGTTGGAAACCCGACACAGAAATATTAATCTGATTGGATAAATACACATTCAATTAATTCAAGGACTCACAAAGTTCCCTTTTTTGTGTGTCAGGTGATACGTCTCTCCTCCTGAAAAACATGCAGAACAGCGGTTCCCCAGTTCCAGGACTGAGAATCAATGAAATAGAGATAAATTGTTTGACATGTTCTGATGGACCCTCCTGTATCAGAAATGACCAAATGTGTTAGCTCCAGTTTGTGGCATCACTGGAAGCAGTTTTTGTTGCACTGCTCTACAAATATTTATATATTTATATTTATATTTAAATATTTATGCTCCCTAAATGATCTAAAAAATGTAGCTGTGGTATGAATAAGACTTTGTATGCAATGAAAATTGAGAAAGAGTCTATTAGACAGGGGACAGAGTTAAATTTAAATGTGCATATTTTTACAAGTCTTCTGTTTGAGGTTTAATTTGTGTTTCCCAGTTTCCCCTCCATTTCATCACACCCTTTGGAATTGACTTTCAAATTAAAGATCCATGACTTGGTTTGGGGATGATTAATGTCATGTTCACCTTTGTGTTCACATAACATCAAAGAGTTTCGCCCCAGTCTCCGAGGTAATCACCTCATCCACGATGACAAGTCTTATCTTCATTTTCAATTTCATTGTGAAAAATCTCTTTTGAAAAGATTATCCAGCGCAAGAAGGTCAGCAGCATGTACAAAGAGTGTAGCCGTCGCCTTCTTGTCAATCTGCGTCTGTCTGTCTACTGTTTCTCCTTGATTGTTTGATGTCGTCACCGTTCCTCACCTCGTCTCGTTACTAAGGGTTCAGTCCTTCCTACCCTTTTCCTCATGTGCCTGTTTAATGATGATCGTCAGGATGGAGATGTCACACATTTCAGATGCCCGCCCAGAGTTTTCTCAGTGTCAACTGTAAAATATTTAGCTTACTTATTTAAATTGTTTCTGATTTCAAACCCTGTTTGTTTATTTAGAATTCCCTTTGCCATCTAGCTTGCATTGCTGCACAGATTAGATGCTTGTTTCATGGACATTGTATTTTGGATCTTGTTTTTCTGATTCAAATAAAATAACGGCATCAGGACATTTAGCTGCAGCTAATTAGCATTTGCATGTCTTTGTCACATTTGAGTGTCCTAATTCAGATGTAAAGCTGCCGTCATGTGTCACCCCTGTCAAATGGAAAAATAATATAAGATGTTGTCATAGTCAAGCACAGATACAAACGTGTGAGCGACATGTCTTCTCTTGGCGTCGATGAAGAGCAAGACTTGATCCTGAAATCAAAACCCAATTTCACTTTTTCCACCACTTCCTGTGACAAAGTGGGTTGGCCCTCCTTATTACGCACCACTTCTCCCTTTCCCTTAATCCATCACATTACAACATATTCATTAACATACTCATTTTGCTTAATTTACAATTGCTAAGTATCATTGCTTCGCTTATTATCCCGGGTTTATTTGTGTTCGCAATTAGTTGCAGTTAACATCTTATTTATTATACAATTATTTTTTATTGTGTTAAAGTTATGATTATGGAACAAACTGTTTATTTGTTTTGCCAAATCCTCACATTTGTTTGTCCCTTTGTTCACACCAGGAAGAGCTTTTGTTTGAAAGGGAAACACCCACAATTTTCTGCGATTTATAGGTTTTGTTGATGTCACCCATGACATCACTGGTTACATCCAAGTACAGGGGTTTTCTTAATATTGTATATTAAGTTGGGATTGTATAATTGAGGTAGAATAATTCGTGATCATTAATTTCTCTGTTAACGCAATACAAATATTTCAAAGTCATATTAGGAAAGTTTATCCTTTTAACTTCTCGTATTGAATATAATAGGGAGGGAACTTACCTACCCATTTTGATTTTGGTATTGTCTAATTATTCACAGGTGTGAAATTGATCATGCTGTATGAGCAGTGGAAAATTAGCCTCTTGGGGGAGGGGGAGAAGGGGTCGTAGTGAAGGTCCAAAAGTTGTTTTGGAATTAAATTAGAGAATATGTCCTTTTTTTTTTGTATTAATGTCTGAGTTCATGGAGCACTGTAAATAAAAAAAAATCACCTTTGAAGATGACAAATGCCTTTGGCATCTGCCTTCCTATCAACCTCCTTGACACTTGAGTCGAACTATTCTACACTTCCTGAGTTGAGGTGTAAAAAAGAGATACAGTGATCAAGTACTATATGTCGATGTGGTATTGAGATACATATTTGGTCCGGCTGGATGGACTGGTGACTTTGGTTTTTCCCATAAGAAACCATAGTGATTCAAAAATCATAAACTTCATATTTTTTAATCATTCCGTCCATGTAAGTGCTAATTTTCTTTTACCAAAGGTGATCCATCAAGAAATTCTGATAATTCAGTATATCCATACAGATTGATATTGAAAATATTAGTAAAACATTTTCTTTTCCAGTGTGTTGTAAAAGCTAATAAGATATCCAATTTTGATATATAGTGCAGATGAAAAAGCAGTTGAGAAACATATTTGTTTTTTTTGAGGGCTCAGAGCAACATTTTGCTTTAGTCTGTTGGAATTTAAAACCATTTTTGTTCTAATATTAATCTTAGCCCTAAGATGAGGCATTAAAAACCACTGTACAGGAAGTTGTGAGAAACTGCATTGCTTTAACACTTTTTGAACAACAAATGGTTTATTTAATTCAAGGAGAACCCTTTTTTTTTTTTTTATTCTCATTCATTGAACCTACAGAGTGAATATTAATGTACTATAAAAAATAATCAGTAAATTGACATTTATATGTCGGCCCCTATTAAGAGGTTTGTTTTGAGCCACGCTCCTGCTCTCATCGTGGCGCTCTCTTCGCCTGCGGGTGAAACCTGAACCTTGTGTTGTTACATCATGACATCTCTTAACATATTGGAACAGTTAGGATGGCCTTGATCCACGTGACCTCTTGACCCTCGCTCTTGTGTCAACGCAGCCTTGAAGAGCTTAAGGAGAGGCAGAGGGTGAGGCGAGATCGGACATTCAGAGGTTTAGAGGGTTCACAGATTTAAAGGACAAAGAAATGCACACACACACACACACACATATGTAACTATGTGACCTGGGCATGATGCAGCCTCAGGTATGCTGTAGCCAGGATTGTTGGGTTGGATCCATTTGAGCCCTTATGCTATTCTTTAATGGCCCGGATGAATTCCCTCTAGTTTTCAGCGGTATGTGTCGCAAAAGCAACATTTATCCATGCAGAAAAAAAACTGTTCAGCCCCTCCTACCGCACCTCGTTCCCCTAGTTCTACCACTTTATAAACAAACATACAAAGACTTTAATTGACCAGTTCTTGCTGCGGCCCAAAAATGCCCTCAGAGCACAGAACTCGTGGGGGAAGGAGCGGCGGAGCGCCATCGCTCCATGGCTTTCAGTGCAGTAGATTACACGGTGGTTGTGAGAGTGTTTTAGGTCTTTCCAAAATATCGTTTTGAGGCATAAATCAAAGCAAAGTCACAAAGTGGGAGCCAGACGAGCCAGCAGAGACTCATGGACTTCATACTTAAAGTCTTGGTTTCAAATCAAGTCAACACCACTTCGCCCAACTCCTCTACCTGAGTACCTGCCTTCAAGCCATTCATTTTCTCTCCACTTCCAACCTACTTCTCTCGCTCAGAGCTCCGACTATTTCCCAATCATGGTCGTACTTCCTCATTGTCATGCATGCATCACTTTCCCTCTATTTGTGTTTGAGCAGCCGCCCCCTTTGCTTTTCTTTTGCCTCCTTCTCTCTCTCCATTTTCTTTTGTCCTCTCCTCCTTTCCTGCCCCCCGTGCTCCACTTATGCATCCCAGCGGTCTAGATTCCCTTTCCTCAGGTTATAATAGTTAGACTGTGAAATCACCCGGGCCCCACACCCCCTCCCTTCATCCCTGTCCTTCTTTCCCCCTCCATTCCCTTACATCTCTCCTCCTCTGATCCCCTCCCTCATTCTACTCATAGCCAATCTTTAATATTTATGGCATCAAAGCGTAAGAGGTGGGTGAGGGCAGAGGGCTTTACCTCACCTATGATTACTTGTGTGTTGTCAGGAACGGAGCAGGGTGACGCGAGGGTTGCGCTACAAGGTTGAGCTGCAGAGCCGAAAAGAGGATATCCAATCTCCTTCAGGCCCCCATACTGAAGTGATTAGGCCACAGGAAGCTGAACCTGACATTGCTGACACTAGGCCCCCTTACCACATCCTGCATCAATATCCACCCAGACCACACGACACCACCTTTCTACGCTGACACCCGACTCGCTCCGGCAACCGCAGGGTTCATTTGCATATCCTGAAAGGATTGGAGAGGGTGGACACCCGGAACGATGCAGCGGGACACTCATGGAAGTTGAACAAACTCAAGAAACTTGCAAAACAGAGGAAAAATATTTGTGGTAACGACCTCCTCTATTTTTTCCCCGTCTCATGGAGTGGCAGCAGATGTAAACAGGAACAAGCAACGCTGGCTGCCAGTTTGAAGCCCATTAACGGTAAGTGGAATAACTAGTGCAGGTGCCATATTTTCACACGGATCAATAGAACCGTCACAATACTGTGTGTTGTTTGTTTATGTTTATTATTGAGATGTGAGTTATATAAGAAAATGAAATTTAAATTAACATTTTTGGTATGCTACTAGTTGAGCCCATGCTCCCATAGAGATCAGAAGTGGGAGGCGATGAGTTATAAATATTTTGTTTTTAATTAATGATTTAAGATATCTGTATTTTAGTGTTGTACTTGTGTGTTCATGTTTCTGACAACTTTTTACTTTCACTCACTACATTTTAACACCGATGTCTGTAGTTTCTACTCTCTACATTTTAGCCCCTAACAACACAGATCCACATCTCCATCACCAAAAACTAGGTCGACGCTGTCGTCCCCTAAAACAAGGGTATGTCCTCAAGTAATCCCCTGATTCTCAAACTAAGTATTTGTATGTGTTTGCTATGTCCGAAATATTAGGGTTTGTCAAAAACAGAAAAGAACAGAAACTCCCCCTAGTGATTAACATATAAACTATCTAACTAATATACCAAAAGTTGACAAATTATGGTCTAAAACATTTTGGAAATAAAACTCCCCTAGTGTCGGAAAAATACAACCAAACTTTTTCCAAAATCGATACCCTTCTTCCTCGCAATAATGTCTATGTTGCTCTAAAATTTCCAAGTGATCCATGAAATATTTTTTGAGGTATTAACATGAACACCGTGAAACCGTTTCTCCGGGAAAGATCTGTTAACATATTTTTCTGTCTTTTATGGTGGTTTTCATTCCACATTGAGAATAAATCAGCTCTTATTATTTTTTTTGACCTTTTTTCTATGGTACTTTGCTTGCAAAATTTTTCATTGCAAGAATGAAAATAGTCTTTTAATTTGGTTTTCATATGAAATGCTTCAAGATATGTCGTTAAATGTCACACATTATAAATAACTTGAATTGTTAAATGGATTGCGAGATACAAAAAAGAGCTGAAAATAAGCTCTAAGGGACTTCATAATTTAAAAACATATCAAACAAGTTGTATCCGGAGCTCTCCATGTGACACTTTGTGTCCCATTAACAAAATGACAGTTCATAACAACCTAAATTGGTCCAATCAACCAAAATTGGCTAAATTGAGTTTCCACCCTGCTTATTAGGCTTTTAATTTAATAAAAAATATTTAATACAGGAGATTATTTTGAATCAGGCAGAATTTCAAGCTTTCCTGTAAAATTACCTAGTTTAATCTGAATCCATGCATCTATTTCCTGTCAGCGGTTATCCTGTGGAGGGTTGGAGACGCTGGAACAGTCATTAGTTAAGAAGAAGGTTCCACTAGTCGCCATCATCACTTCTATGTGCACTTTACTGAGGTTTCATGTTTTGGTTCTGTGGGATGAAACTGGAATACCCAGAAGAACACACAGGGGGAACGCGCAACCTCCACACCTAAAGGCCCCAGGTGGATCTGAACCCAGAACCTCTTTGCTGTTAGGCCCCAGTGCTACTGCTGCACCTCGACCTAATGTGAAGGGACACTAACACACAGAAGAGACGATCCCTCGGTGTTTCCATCAGTGCATATCAAGTGCGACAGACGGAACGAGACAACAGCGAAACAGACAAGAGACATATGCAGGGAAGTCAACCAGGAAGAAATGATGTGATGTCAAGAGTTGTTTTCATCCACTGTGTTTTTCTCAACTTGTGTTCTTTGACACTGAATACGTTCTTTGCCTGTGAATGTCATTAAGGGACAATTAAATCAAATACCCAATCCCTTTATCCCTAGCAAACATAACATCAGCATGACATTGGCTTCTGTTAGGCTTCAAAGGAGGACTTTTTTGCTGTTGTAATCTGATTACATGTCAGAGACTGAACTGTATTACCATATTCTTTTAGTTGTACCATATTCTTTTTTTTTACAGATGTTAACTGTACTTATATATGAGTAAAGAATATGTGTACTTTGCCAAGTATGGAAAAAAATAAACGTCCAATTTTCTTCTCCCCCTTATCGCATTACACCTTTGAAAAACATAAAAATAAAGGCATTGTGATAAGACAAGGGGGTGATTACATTAAGATGGCATTCATGAAAGAACACCACTGCCCTCTTGTGTTTGGGGTGGAAAGGGCAAAAACTGAGAGCAAACACTTCAATCTTTACTGAGAAGAACAAAGATATAGTTCTCACTCAGTCAGAAAAAAAAAAGAAGGTTATTTTCTTTCTAAAATTGCTTTATTAGTGCCTTAAATCCACAGCGGCTGAATCAAAAGGTTTTCACAGTACGTTGGGTTTTTCTACTTACACATGGGAGCCTGCACAAAAATATATATTCCACATTATATATTCATATGCTCTAACAATTAAAATTTAAACTGTACATCCCATGGCCATTCAGAGGTTATAATGACCTTATTTTATTACATTCAGGTAAAATTAGGCGAGTTAGGTAGGGCGTATAAATATTCATGATTCTTTTCGAGAGCACTCGATAATTCCAAACCGGTGTGTAACCAGGACGTTGTATATTTCATTTTAGCTGTTATTTCTCCTCTTTCTCTCTCTCACACACACACAGGCACACACACACACACACGCACACACACGCACTCATGCAGCGAGAAAGGCTCCGTTTCACCAATCAAAAATGTGTCTGTTTTTTTAAATAGTCATTGCTCTCTGTTTGACTCTTGTCTCCGGAGAAAGTGTTTCATTTCAATAATGCAGAAGTGAAACCGGCTCTATTTAAAAAGTGAGTCTCACTGAATACTCTGGGGGCCGTGGGAATAATCAAAACACTGCAAGTGCCAGCGAGGACTACAAACTCCAGTTAAGAACAAAGGAAATGGAAATCAATTGCAGGATATGCAGATTTTTTTGACAGCTCGACATGCAAATAATCTTTTGGGAGTTTGCCCTCAGTTGCCTTCGCCAGGTTAAAATAACAACTGAGCAGGGAAATATAAAATGAAATATGTTGAAGAAAGGGCACAGTCTTACACCGACTTAGTTTTATGTGAAGGTGTTCCAAAACAATCGATAAAGAATGCTCTGGATCGCAAGCAATCGTCGGTCGAATCGCCCAAGGCATGGTCATATATATAAGTCGATGGCTACCGCCCTCAGGAATGCATTAAAGGCTAAATCTGTATTATTTAAAAGCAGTTATTGATGTTTTATGCACAGATGTACGTCTCGTTTTGACGACACTTGAGAACCTTGAGCAAAATTTCCATCTTATGGGCGTCTTTCTTGAAGCAGCTCAGCAAGGTGTAGTCTCTAATAACAGACTCCAGCGTGTCGGGCTGCGCGTCGTACTGGAAAATGGCTTGTTCGTTGTACGCCGCGGCCATCATTCCCTCGTTCAGCATCTGCACAGGAGGGAATAAACAACTTAAAATAAAGTTTCTTTTGGTTATTTACCCATAATCCATGTGATCTGACCAACCTTCTTGATGAGGACCACCACGCCTTGCTCTAGACTGATCAGTTTCTCGGACACCCACTTGGTCTTGTTGAGCAGAATTTCAGGAGCTTCGTCATAGTGATCCATTGTGGTCTGTATGTAGACCAAAGGCTTGATCCATGACTGGACCAACATCAGCACAGAGTGCAGTATCCACTTGTCCTGCAGGGCACACAGGTGTGACAAGATACAACAGCTGTAACTATGGACATAACCTCCAGGTTCTCCTCAATCAAGAATTCAAAATTGAAAATTCAACAACACAGCCGGAAGAAGTGATTTAGTGACTTGATGGGTATATTCAGGTATATTAACACATTCATGTGCAACTAAACTGTTTGGCTGAGGACATTCTGAGTCTCTGTTTCTTCTTGAAAAACGTGTGCCTCTTGACTGAACATGTTAATAGCATGACCCAGACGCAGCAGTTTATGCCAAAGAGTATGGGGGCAAAGGAAGGAACCCTGGGGGACACCACAGGTCAAAGGGGTCACCGAGAAGGAAACATTACCCATGGACATAGAGAAAGTCCTATTCCATAAGTTTTTGGGTTTTTTTGCATTATAAAGCATGTGTGGACTTCCTAAAAAGAATTATATGACTTGATACAACAGTAAAAAAAAGTCTGAAAGCGAAAATAGTTTTCCAGAGAAATTCTTACCATAATTAATATTGACTATTTTCCATGAAATACAAACTTATAATAACATAATTTTATGAGTTTGTTTCCTTTTTTAATGTTCGAAAACATCTTTGACATGCTGGCAAATTAATACATGTCCCACCAAAAAAAAATATGTAAAGAAATATTTCTTCAATGTTTTTTTTTTTGTGTCTTGGTGAGGACATCAAAGGCTTAAGATAGCAGCGATGAACAGAGAAATCAAATAGAAGAACTTAACAACAGCAAACGTTCTAAAATTAGACAGCAGTCACAGAGTGAAATCTTCTGACACGCATTTCGGTTTCTCCATTACGTCATCGCAGCGGCAAAAGCAATAGTCCCATGATAGATTGACCTTGAAAATATGACCTCTCCACCACGAAAACTGGTTCCTAGAACTTGGAATCACACATGTATCTTATTTAGTCTGATATTTTTTGAATAAAACATGATGTTTCACCAGTGGACGTTTACTCCAGGACCCAGATCCATAATCATGCTCCCTGTTAACAAACAGTTAAGGGTAATCTGTTAAGTATTTTATTCGTAACTGATAAAACCGGACAGAAAAAAGGCAGCTTTTCTTCTGTCCAGGATGGACACTCTCCTCTCATACACTGTTAAAAAAAGATTTAAGGAAGTAGTTAGGTAATTAACTGTAGCTTTACATCGAAATGTAAAACATTTTACAGTAATTAAACGTGTTGTAACTCGTGGAAATCACAGAATCACAAAAAATTATTTTTTTAAGAAAAACATTATTGCAAGTCACAACTGTGCAATAATAGATAAGTTTTTTTGCACCATCAAATTAAATACAGTAATAAAGACTCAACTGTGAAATACAGTGATTATTTTGTACTGAAGTTAATCACAGTATATATGTTTTGATTGTAGAATACTATGTTATTTTACAGTTAATTATTTGCTTTTTTTAATTTTTTTACTGTGTTGCTTCAGCGTTATTTTGTTATTGTCTCATGGTTTTGTTGTTTATTCTTTCCTGTTTTATATTGGAGATCCTTTACCCCGTGTTTTGTGCTCATTCTCTCACAAATACGATGTTTTTTCATTGTTGGTAGGTGGACAACTCCTGTAAGATGGTTTCAGAGATCAGATATATTCACATTGAGAGCGTCACATGGGTAAATGTCAAGAACACAGGGAACCATCAAGATGAACAAGGTTCAGACCCCGTATCTGTCTTTTCCGTGGATTTTCTTGTGTCTTTCCGGCAGCTGGCCCCTTCTGTTGTCTTTAAGTTCGTTATTTAAGGTTTTTGATTTATCTTTGATTTATCTTTGATTTAACTTTGGTTGATCATCTTGGACTGCTCGTACAATTCCTCTGCCTTCACTCTGACTGCATGTTCAACAGTCATTATTAATTCATAGAACTGCCTTTGCATGCACTCTGACCTTGAATCCACCCCTTCATATGGATCCAAAAACACGTCCTCCCTGTAGCGAAGCCAGAATCCCCTGAAAGGTCTTGGGTGAAGCGGTTGAGCCTCCTTAAATTCCCCTCAGCAGCACAGACTTTAAAGCGAGTGCAAGTGACTTCCATACAAATGATAATTAAACCCCGGAGCAGGTTACATTTCCCAGAAACAGCCGAGGATAAATTACCATAAAGAGGAGCCTTGCAGTTGTAAAGATGACATTTAGTGTTATAGTGATGACATGACCTCTTGTCGTCCTAACTGTTAGCTGAAGGAGGATCGTTAACGAAATTACAGTTCATATCAGCCCAATCAACCTTAAATGCCCTTTTGTGGCTAAATCGAGTTTCCAGTCCGGCTTATTAGGCTTTCACCTTAAAATCTATGTCCCGTTGGACACTAATAAAAACCTCCGCGGGTGCAGACAAATGTTTGTATACAGATAAGAGTATTTATGATATTTGAGAACATTTCATTGTAATCCCTCCAAAGCAAACCATCATTTATGAGCTGTAGGACTCGCCGGCCTCACACTCTAGGGGTTTTGAAATCTTTGGGTTTTATTAACGAGAATGATGAGAACATTAACTTTCCCGGGCGAGAGGGAACTATAAATGTACCACCGCACGAGATCGCGTGAGGCGCAGCTATGAAACAAATGAGGAAGTTGAAGTACTTTACAATGAGAGAACATAGGGAATAATTGTGGATGAGGTGATGGTTGGGGAGCATAAGGGGTTTATCCCGAAAGTGATATTTCAACTGACATTCAATATCTGTCAACAGTAGTATGAAAGCTCACACTAGCTTTAGAGGCCCTTATGTTAACTTTTGCTGGGCTGCACCGCCAGCTGATTCATGATGTCTCTCTTGGCTGTAGTGATCTAGTGATCTCCCTCTGAAAGGACTGATGTATTCCTACAGATTTCAAAAATAGATACTGTATTCTGGAGTCTGTCAAATGTAGCTCAGAAAAGAGAGGGATATTATGAAATATGTGTTGACATGATAACAAAAAGAAAAAAAAATGCAGTGATCCATACCAAAAAGAGCTTGATGCGTGGAAGAAGTGGATTTATTTATTATTTTGGAAAAGGTCGGTCGTATGTGTTCGACACTACGGGGAGATTTATCCCCACATGTTTTTAGGCTTTAATTTCTCAACTCTTAGTTCGATTTAATCAGTTACGTTTAGTGCAAATTAATAGACTGGAGGAGATTAATCTTGGATGTATCATTTTTTAATCACTAGGGTGAGTGAGACATAACTTCTTAACCTTTGGTCTGATTAAGTCCAAATTTGGTGCATATTAAATCGACTCAACGACATCTACTTTGTATAGTTCATATTTTATGGACTCTAGTAGTTCATATTTTTACACTAGGGGGAGATTTTTCATGAAGAACATAGTTTTTCGAACATTACTTCTTAAGGGTTGGGCCTTCTGTTCTGCTGCCCCTTTGTCTGCAGATTGCCCTCCCTGACCATCTGAGGGCTCCACAGACTACTGAGACTTTTAAAAAAGGACTTAAAACATTCCCATTTTAGCAAAAGCATTGACATTGCTGATAGATGCTTTTATACTAATATTTGTATAATATTATTATATATTTTTTAATTGATGCATTTATCTGCATTTACCTTCAAGCACTTTGAGACTTGATCCAAACGTAAAGTGCGTCACAAATAAAATGTATTATTATTATTACATTAAGGAGCATTTACTTGATTGTAATGGTTCACATTTCACTCGCTCCTGAGGCTTTTTCTGCAAAAACAAACTACATTTTTGACCATTAGTCTCATAAATTTAGTTCATATGATTTGACAAAAGGATATTTTGTTTTATTACTGAGCTCAGAAGAAATAGAAATAGTTAACTGTATTACTTACGGATATGTCTTGCATTTCACTTTTTGAGCTGGGGAGAGGTAAGGCTTTAGTGATGCATGCAAATCCAGCCTGGTTCCTCTGGAGCTGCAGTGGGAATGGGACAAACATCTCCTCCTACGATCCATACAAGCATGACCGAAAACACACACACACACATACACACATATTTGTGTTACAACATTTTAATGGTTTTTAAAGAGCAGTTTCCTGCTCTTTAAAAATTAATCCTTCAGCTAATCCTTCATCTTTTTAATCAGGGTTAAGTGTTAAGCATAAGATGCACTTTTTATTTCTATTTTTAATTTGCTCAGAACAACACATGTACAGTCTTGGCGGAATCAGACTCAGCCTAAATTACCTGCCACATGGAGGCGCCGGACAAAAGAGGCGAGGCCAACTGTATTTTTTTATCACGGAGGCTGGGATCCTGTACCGTCAGCTGGCCTCTAATGTGCACCTTCTGTAAGACTGTGCTAGGTAGTGATTTGTTCTATGCTCTACTCTGTCTTGGGGAGGGGGGGTTGGTGTTCGCCCAGCAGACAGAAACTGAATCAACGAACTGATTCGAAGGCGAGCTCCATTACTCGATCCAAACTGGACACAATGCAGCAGGTGGCTGAGGTGAGAATGCTCAGAAAACTGAAGTTGATAATGAGCAAACCCCTCACACCTGCTTCATGCCCTGCAGGTGCTTCAGCTGCTGGCCAACAAACGTACCATCTGCATATATGCAGATACTGCCGGACACTCTTTTACTTTTTACTTACTATCTGTCGTTATTTCATTTGCTACATCGGTTCATATTCCCTCACTGCACCCTTCCTTACCACGGTGCATCATGTCTTATTCCGCTCATCTGCACTGTATCGTTTATAATTATTTATCATAGACCTAAGTGTAACCATTTCCCAGTTGTAAATGGTTACACATCAAAAGCCTCTTGAAAACCGATACGCAATACTGTGATTCATTTGATAGCTGATTTAAAGACCTTTGGTTGACATACAGTATATGAATACTATGATATATAGGCGTAGGTAGGTATATAAGAATAACCATTAGAAAAGCAGAAAAAGTTTCTCCACGCTCGGCAACTGGAAACACGGCAAACACATTTTGTTCCCTAGAATGTTCGCATCTGCAGAACCTCCTCGGTAACAAGCTCGTCCCATTTCAAAGACCACTTTGGTTCTGGGGATGCACAGTGAATGGGATTCAACAAACTGCAAAATTTGCCCTCTCACTGCTGCGGAATACCATTATCACATTTGTATTACCCCACTGGAGGCGTACTTCTTCAATAAAATATATTTTCCATCGGAACAGAGATAGAAGATTACTTTGAAGCCCGGCAGTATAGCTATGATAATGACTGAATCAAAAGCAAATAACAGAGAATGTAACAGAACACATCAGTACTTTTGGGCCAGTTTAAAGTGAGAAGGGCCAAAGAAGGTTTCCCTTATTGTGAAACTCTTTCCATTTGTTGCTAGATTGCATGCTAGAATGGTAAAACTGATTCAGCTTGGGATATGCAGTAAAACTACTACGGTAGAAACATGTCTTTTTAACTACTTGAAACGTTGACATTTTAGAAATCGCTACAATTTCATAGCTTCATGGATGAGTCAAATTTGGCACATAAGAGTTTTTACTTCTTCATAAAAAGTGTTATTATACCGATTTTCACATGCAAATTTCCTCATTGCTTTCACTTTGCTTGAGGCTGTGCTTCGACGGTGCATCTTCTCAAAATGCTGATTTTACACTTTTGAAAAATATTTTAAGACTCAAGCTCGCCTTCAGTGCATCGGAACATTTCCCCTATAGGTGATGGATTTTTCTCCTCACTTTTCTCTGCACCTAAAAATCGTTCTTATCGGCATGTGCTACTGTCTGTGTGAGGAATGATTCAGTTTCTCCTGAATCTATGCCTTTAGAGTATCTGCAGCCACACTCTAAAAAGAGAATTGTTGATGAACTCCAGCTGGTAACACTTCATTAAATCAAGAATATACAACTTACATTGAAGGGTTGGATTTAAAACGACTTAATTGAATTTAGGTCTCCAGCTATAAATTCCTTTGAGTTCCCCGAAAAATTACGTTTTACAACAAATGATAAAATAAAGTAGAAAAAAGTCCAGCTTTTGATATTTCTTCAAATCTTTTCCATTAAACTGTTTTTCAAAGTTTTACTATTAAAAACCTAAAATATTGAACTGTAAATAGATATTTGGTTATTGTCTGTGCACAAACTCTTATTATTCATACAGCTTTTCAAAACAAATATTACACACTGTAAAAGGAGAGTTGTTGGTGATTTAAGGAAATTATTTTCACCGGGGGCACAATAATGTTAAGTTCTTAATAAGACTCGAAAATAATAAACAAAGGTTCCCAGTTAAATTTATTTCTTGAATTTCTTTACCTGATTTCTGTTCACAGTGCATGGTTAGAATCCAAAAGCATGAACAGGTGAAATTCCAGCTTTGGAAATATTTTTCATAAAACTTTTTTTTAACACAGTTTACTTTCAAACGACCTAAAATATAAAACAGAAAATAAATATTTTGATGCAGAAATCTGATATTATTTTATTCCTGCATTGTATGACCTCCACTGAGGTCGTTTTCTTAAATGACTTCAGTGGAAGTACGTAATTACATTAAATACTTACAACTTAAATGAATGAGTTAGAATGAAAAATACTTAATTAAGGTTACCAGTTAAAGTTATTTCTTTGAGTAAGTCATTAACAATTTTCTTTTTACAGTGCATGATTAGATCCCAAAAGCATTAAAAATGTGAAATTCCAGTTGTGGCAAGTCTTCAAATGTCATTCCAAATCAAGTATTTCCATCTTAGACTGCAGACTCAATGATACTTTATTTGACTGTGTGTGACCAGGGAACAAATTCTGTTTTTACAGAAAACCTGGGGATGCAATGTCTGCTAAACCCGTTTCCCCTAATGGTGCACAAGTGTAAATATTCACTTTGGGGGTCACTGTTACTCACAAACATGGAGCAGGATTCTTCAGAGACGCGGTAGATGAGCTCGGCGTGCTGGATGACCCGGTCGAGGAGCTTCTCTTGGGAGATGGAGGGGCAGCGGGAGAAGCTTCCCAGCTCATCCCTACAGTCCAGTGGGACGCTTACGGTAAGCAGGTAGGGCCAGAGTAATACGGCCCAAACACCCCGCTGCATGGCTGCAGGTGACCACACACACAGATGCAACAAATGTACAGTAAGAAACAATCACCTGATCCTCAATGTATTTAAAGATGTTTCTACCCTTCAGGATCAATCAAGTATCCATCTATCTATTGAGTATAGTGTCACACGATACCTCTTGTCATGTGCATTCTGTCAGTGGTCGTTAGTTCTCCTACCTTCGCTGCTGCCACGCTGGCTTCGCTTATAAAGCCTGACCGGGCCATGAATTAGGGAAAAGGTCGTTTTGGTCTTGCGTAGGTTCTTGTCAAAAGGTGCTGGTCATCCCAAACCAACAACCAACGCATGTGTGTCCTAATGCATAACACCAACATGGTAACGACAGTCGGTCAGGCTTAGCAGGTTTAAGTATCATTGCTCACATTTTTAGGTCAGGAGAATTTGATTTTGATATTTTTAATACAATGTACCTTATTCAACTAATGATACATTTTTTTTGTGTTGTATTATTGTTTGTGTTATTATTATTATTTCCGTTCTCCGGTCTGCATGCTGACACTGTCGGCGGTAATTCTGCCTCACTGAATTCAACAGTAAAAGGGAAGGATAAAATCCCTTCATTCAGCGGTGGTTAAGTATGTAATGTTTGTTTACACATGCATGACAGAAAGCAAGCGGCAGAGGAGGAACCGTAGAACCCTAACAGACACAACAGAAAGGAGCGGAGGAGAAGTGGAAATCACTGGGGTTTATCAAAACCCCTGGATTTCTTTAACATTTTGGCACTCATATTCCATTTCTCTGAGAAAAAACCACAGGCGTTGAGAGTTTTTCTATCAAGGTGCTGTGATTTCCCAGTTGTAATGACTATGTCTAGCTGTTCTAGATGGAAGCACATATTTAGTAATACTCCATTCCTGCTTGATACACACTCTGTCTCATCTTTCTTTCTATCACCTGGTACAAAAATGATGGAAGACTTATTTCCTAGTTTTTCTGCAAAAACTGCTCGTGTGTACTTTGGTGGCAAATTACAGGACAGTTCTGAATAAATGTTCGGTTAATCGAGTATAGAGTTAGAAGAAGGCATAAAGAGAGGGACAGCATTCAAAAGGCTTGAGCTCAAATGTTTATGCTTCTGTAAAGTATGTTTAAGGATGAGCTGGAGAAGGACAGGGGATCAGGAAGAACGGGCTGATGGGGCTCATGTTACCGACCCCGGCGTCAGACGCACGGCTCCTCAAGACACCTGAAGCCCGGTGTCTGTCAAGCTGTTTCACATGAAACATTGTTCTCGTCTAATCACCTTTCACTCTTCACCTTTCTCCTCCTCCTCCTCTTCAGAAGGTTTTAGCATTTTGGTATTTGCAAAATAGAGGATAGAGAAGTGCATACTGATGTTAAAAAAAACAAAAACATAATTAATACGACTGAGTCTTTGCAGCACTACAGAAACCTAATTCCTTTTTTCAAGATAGATTTTTTTTGAATTCACACAATGAATGAATGAATTGTATCTGTATCTGAAGGTTGTTTGCTTGGTTGTGGGTCTGGAGGGACTAGTGGTGAGAATCCTTATACATAAATTAAAATAAATCACCAACACAGAAACTCTTGTAAGAGACTGAGATGCAATATGGGAAGTATTTAGTTTTATTTAATAATTGTACAGTCACCAACAGAAATAAGATAATGTTATAATAAGTAATGTCATTCGCTGCAGTTAAATAAATGATAAATGATAAATTAAAGAGTGTGAATGTCTGATTATTTTTAAATATTTTCGGAATCATGATGAAATAAGAGAATTCCCACGGGCTTTAACTAAAGCAGGAATGAACCCAGCATCGCTCAGTGGAGTAGAAAAATGCTACATCAGCGATTGTTAAGGTCATATCGATTCTGAATGGTTTCTACAAATTTAAGCAATATGTGTCTTCACTGTTGTGGCGCAACAGCCAGAAGAATAACATTTAACATTGTTAAAATAAACCCAATTCAAGGGAACTTTAGGGATGACAGAAGAGTAGTTTTATTTCCTCTGGTCTTTATTCTTGCAGCAGCCAGAATCCTCTCGAGTCTGAAACAGGAAACCCTCAGACAATACATCATGACATGGGTTATCGAAATACACAGCATTTTGCAAAATGTTAAAATATAGTATTGTTTACTGTGGCCGACACTGACGACCAGGACGCAACTTAAGAAAACATGCAAATAGACAAAACACAACGGAAGTGTTTCCAGATGACACTGAAAAGTGATGCACCTACGGACGTGCTTCTATAACGCTTTGTTAAAAGAGAAGAACAGATATTATTCAAGGATTTCATTTGCTGTTTTGACTACATTTTCGATGCTTAGCTTCAAACTTTGCGGTCATATGACTTAGAATACAATCTTTATCACCATGGTGAAAACAACAAATGGAACTTGATAATCGCCCTAACTTTACACAGGTCGATTGAGACACAGTGGATGAAAACAACAAATGAAACATGTTGGCACTTGTTTGTGTTGTAAATGCTGTCTAGTCCAGGGGTGCATCATTTTTAAGTATCCTCTGGAAACACTTCCGTTGTGTTGTGGCTTTTGCAGCGCATCTACAAATGCTGTGTGTCGTCAAATTGATGATTTTTAACTTTTTAGTCTGTTTGCATGTTTTATCTTGAGTTGCTTGTTGTTCCACCGTAATACACACTTACTTTGTTTGTTCCACAAAATTGTTTGTTCCACCGTAATACTAACGGTGATAACTTCATCTCATGGACCCTCTTTGATTCCAAACCCCCTTTACGCTAATCATCTCAAATTAGTCTTTACTAGTTGTCACCGTTTGATTCTTCTATTTTGAAAGTGCTGAATCGAGCTTATCGATTTCCACGGAATTAATTTGCTTTTAAGATCAATAGTAAGCAAAGAGCGAATATAATCATTTTCTGCATTCAACAGAACTTATGAATCAAACCACCTTTGCTTGTTATTTTTCTTTGCTTCTTTTATTTCTTTGTTGATCGTGGTGGTTTTTCATTTGAACAACTGGATTTTTCATTGATCATAAATAGCTCCATGATATCCTGGATGTTTCACATCGGTCCGCACCTTTTGTTCAACTGAAAGGAGTTAGACTGTTTGCTTCCCTTGTCTGCTGTTTGTGAAATATAGACCTATCTGAGAGTGATCCGTCTCTCAAAACAACTACAAGCAACAAACAGACCAACAAAAAGTCTCCCGTGCTGTCTCTAATGAGTTAGAGGGGAAATAAACAACATTATACATGCATTATCTTTCATAAACTTCCTCTATCATTTTATTACCACTACCACTTTCTCAACCCGCATATTATTAAGTTGTGGCCAAGAGATACTTTTTTTCCTTTTCTTTTCCTTCAAATGTCACCAGAGGGACTATGTATATAACAAAACACTGTTTCCAATTATATCTATCTACAGGAACCTCAACTGAGCTGAGGTGCCGTATAGGTTAAAATCCGAAACTTCACTTCTACATGCCATTACATTTTACATCGCGTTTTGCAGCTTTGGTTCAGACATGGTTCCTTAAAGCTATATTTGAATCAAGTCTCTTAAATAAGTAATGTTGTGGAATTTCATCAGGTAGAACTCATTCCTCACTTTATCATCTGACAAATCCATATTTTACATAAAAACAGTTATTGGTACCCAGACGTTTTTCAAAAAGGTGTATTTTAGTCTATTGGCATCTGCCTAATCAATACATCTTAATAATTTGTTCACTTTTGGTGCATGTTTTTTGGGGTTCAATCTTAAAATAAAAACCTGAGTATATTTTCAAAGAATTCTGTCTATTGCTCTTTCAACCTCCTCTAAAAATGATTTCATTTGACTACACTGCCAAACACATTCAGACAATGTCTACAATTTTAGCATAAATCTGAGATCTTCTTATTTTATTGATTTCAATTAATTGGAGTAATGTATTTTTTCCTAAGCCATTTAAAATGATATAATCATAATTGAGTATTAATTAATTGAGTTTGGGCTTCTGCACTTACTGATTCCAAGTCTTCTGTTGATGCATCTCGTTTTAGTTACGTGAATTACACAGTAATACATATAAGTCTGAAATAGCACTTTGCTTCAACTTACCTCTGAAATAATCTCCTTCATGTTAGAGTTGAATGGATTAGTTAGAACATTTATGGCACGTACCATTCTATTCTTACATTTAAGGTATTTAAAAAACCTTACATAGTAAATATAGGATGAGAAGACATAGATATGTCATATTTTAATAGAATTTTTCAAATGGCACCATTTCGTTTTGTTAAGTCAATATATATATCCTGTTTTTTTTTTCTTCTAATCCTTTGGATGCCCACATTCGAAACGCAGACTCTTCTTCTCCAGGGGTTGACGCCGGTTTCCCCATGTTCCTCATCAGTGGGTGTGAGGTCTAAAGGACACAGCTATCGTGGAAGTTCGAAACAGATCTGTGTGAAGGGTGAATAATAAAGATCCTGAAATTGTTTGGACTTTGCCCAAATTACACCACTTAGCTAGTGAGCTGCATATTGCTGCATCACTTGGCTCTGTCTTTGTAAGTACTCTCTCTTAAATTGGTTTGCTATCTTGGACTGAGATTGGCAAGTACAATTTGTATCCCAACAGGTTTCAGCGGAGATTTCTTCCACAGGAGTATTAAATGTATTAAATTGTAGATTTTGTACTTTTGTAGAGTGAAGCCTATTTTTCGGAGTACGTGAAGCTGCAATCTGTCGTGTGGCCATAAGGGGGCATCACCACCGGTCACAAAATGAAGCATGATTGTATGTGAGCTTATGAGAAAGAAAAAAATACTTCTTTCTTCATTTAAACCCCTATTAATAGATAAGCATATAATAAACAAACAGTGAACTATAAGGCACGCTATGAATTGTGCGTTCCCTGTCATGTCTGGTTAGGAAACACATCCCCCAATGTATGCCACCATCAGCCATCATGCTAAACTCGAATAGTCCAAAATTCAATCATGATCTCAATGTAGAGGTAATCTTGGAATGAACACACAAATGAATATATATTATTATAAATAATGGGAAATAAAATGAAAAATAGTAAATATAAGATGAGAAGACCATGCATTCAGTGTGTCTCCACATGTAAATGTTAATACAATGAAAATATAACCAGGAGTAGAATAGAGGGGATCAGGAGAAGCCATATGGCAAAGCCTATAATCCATTCTCTTCTACGATATGCAAATCTTCAAGTGTAATCACTATTTGTCTGTAAATATTTTCCAGAGAACTAGAATTATCTCAAACTGTTGGTGAGTGTAAGTTGAGTGTCAGATTCACCTCTCCATCAGCACTCATGACCCACTAGAAGAACGTAGCGGTGTCTTCAGAGACACGTTGGCTCACACATGAGCTGTTTCTATCTCTACATACTTTTGTCACAACACCAGAGCCAGAGCTCTCCATCTAATGAAAACCCATTCATTATGTCTTATTACACGCCTTTTCCGCAATCCTGCGTCTTTGTCTTCTTTTTCAATTAATTCCTCTTTTGCTTTTGTTCGTGGGAAATTTCCAGAGGTATTCCAGGCGTTCAGCCATTTTTCTGGTCATAATGATGGGGGAAATAAATCCTGTTCCTGTTTTGGGGAGGACAATGAACGATACGATTTCTTCATTGATGAATCCCTGACTTTATTTTTGTCACTTGGTGAAAGTGTGACAAATAATAACAAATAATTAAAATAAAGAAACATGCAAAAGTTTATCATTCAGGAATTTTGTGTACATTCCACATATTAAAAAAAAATGGAAAACAATTTTTTTATTGAATTGGATTTGAAAATTCAATAAAAAGTTAATATTATATAACATTTTCTATATTAATAATACTTGATTCAAATTTTAGTTACAAATCTACATTCTCTACAATCTACAAATTTTCAGTTTTTTGTTTCTACAGTTATAAAAGAAATTTTCAATAGAGTATCAATTTTCTTTATAATATTTACATTATATATATATTGTGTATCGTTACAAAACCACATACAAATCTGCAAAAAGTTTTCATCTGAATCATGTGTTCTACTCCCAGTGATGTCACTTCCTGTGGCAGGTAAACTTGAAAGTCAGTAAGGTATATCATCCTTCTTCTCTCATTTATTGTACAAAATGTTGAGAAATACACCAACAGCTGTGAATCTTTTATTTTCTTAAAGTGATAATATAACAGATATCCATGAAATTCTGTTTCCCGACTTGCCATTTATGGAGTTCTGGCAGAAAATGATCGCTCTGTTTCTGGTTTAACAAGTTTGCTAATAACAACGTTGAAGATGCGTAACGGAGTCAAACGTTACATTTAAGTGTTTGTAATTATTCTCCAGTTATTATTCATCATAGTTTAGTTTAATGTAAGGGTACATTTAAGGGAAGATTCCAGTTTAAGGATATTGATAATGTTTGTTCCAGGTAGACGAAGCTGGCAGCAGCAGAGCGACGGCACAAAATCTTTTGGAGATAAAGCTCCTCCTAGTGGCGGAAATATTCAACCAATCTTTTCCAAAATCAATCCAGTTCTTCTTTGCAGAACATGATCGACATAGTGTTTGAGTTATCGTGTTAATGCCGGGCCTACACTGTGAGATTTGAGTCCGTTTCAAAATTGCAAATGAGCCTTACGGCTGTCGTGGCCATTTCGGCGCACAGGATAGCACAAAATAATCAAGAGAGGTTCTTTCCGTCTGGTTAGCATGTTGCTAAAAAAAAAACTTTTTTTCTGCATCGGAGCTTTTGAAACAAAACCTTGTTGATAATTGTAAATAGCGACAACAGGCTGCAGAAGGCGGACGTACAGTGTGAGCACTCGTGTCGCGCGGGTGGATCTGATCACACAGTGTGAGCGCATCAATTGTGAGCGTCCGCAAACGTTTGATTCGAACAGTGAGTTGAAATGAAACGGACACGATTTAGAAGTTTTGTAGTGTAAGCCCAGCTTAACGCGAATGATGTGCGATGGCGGCGGTGAAGATGATTCGGCGGTGAAGATGATTCCATAATACCCCCATAATACACCCATGAGTACCCCCGACTTTTCAGTCGGGGGTTGATACTCTCATTTACTCTCTGTTGAATAAAGAGTACAGTCTGAATCTGCTCTTTTTGGAAATTGCCTTAAGATTGCTTTTACGATTTGATGCCATAGGAAAAATTGGTTAAATGTGTGAAGTATCTCTGTAACACCTCTGTGAAAAATTGAAGTTGTGCTGCAAGCTCTCTCTTTACTTTGTGTTACAGAACCAGTTAAGTGCCATAGGTCATGCCGTCGTAACACTCTTTCATGATTGCATCTGTTATTATCACACTCTTCGGGGGTCCTTGAGATGCACCGCACACTTAATGGAGGTTGTATTTAATCCGAGACTCAGACGGATTTCCTTTGAGGGAAAATCCCATTCAGCATTTTAAGTACATAATTTTTCTTATTTGATTGTCAGGCTGATTGTGCTTTGTGATTGCGCTCCATGGGGTTCAGCAAACATCAACTGAATATAGAAGTTTTTTTTTTTGTACCGAACACATGTGCAGTACAATGATAGTGTTCATTTCTGTCACTTCCTCTCCATCGGAAGTTTGTTTGCGTGCCATATTTTCATGCTATATTCATGCCTGCAAGAGTAAATGGCCATTCTATCCCTTCCTACAGTAAAAAGGAAGGATCGCAATCATGCATAGTAATGCCTCCAGCTCTGACGGAGCTACAGCTACTCGCTGAGGATTGATTGGTAGCTCCTGAGTCCGGACGTCTTGCTCTCTTATTGGATGATGTAAATAGTCTGAACACGATATATCTGTGTGGGTGTTTTTTGGTGTATGTTTATGAAAAGAGATGAGAGGGAAGACAGCAGTTGTTGCCTTAGAAGGTTCCGCATGAAGGGTCAATGCAATGTCAGAGGCGTAATTGTAGCTATGCATAAAGTATACATTTATTTTCTCAGTCTGCCAAGCACAACAGCGTAACTGGAATTAATTTATTCCAGACTTTCTTTTGTTACATGGTACTCAAAGTTTACTCTACTTCCTATAGCCCTTTTTTATTATTATTATTATTATTATTATTATTTCCCACTTGTACTCTAATGTATGGCCCTTAATCTTTCCTTTATTTTTGCATTTTTTTAAGGTCCCATTTGAATTTCAACCGCTTAAGCTGATGAAGGTTATATAATAAAATGTATTTAAAGGATGCACCTTGTTTAGCACTGACCATGTGTTTATTGTTGCTTATATGACACATTACATGGCTGCTTAGGACATATTTTGTTAAAGCAATTCAAAAGATGTTCAGCTTAATTTACTTTATTAATTCATTTTGTGTCTGTTCCTTACATTTTGTACAATCTACTGTGAGTCGACTGAAGAAAGTAAGTTAACTTTCAGTTGTAATACAAAAACATATTTGATTATTTTATCAATAAAAAGTCTGGGATATTATCGAATTGTCAGTGCTTCCAAAACCAACACTTTATATCCTTCAAAAACTCTAAAAGTTTGTTTTTTTTAAAAAGCATTTTTTCATAGATCTTTTCAAATGTTATATTTAAATAAATTGTAGTGCGAGGAAAAACTGGTTTGATTTTGGGAAAGCCTTGTTGTGTATGTCCAACACTAAGTGGAGCTTTACCCCTTTTTCTCAACCTTTGGTCCCATTTAGTACAAATTTGGTGCATATGAATTGCCTCGAGGAGATCTCTATAATATATATTAAATGTTACTATAATAGTTAATTTTTACTCACTAGGGAAGCTTTTTGTGGAAAACACAGTTTCTTTTTCCTAACCAACCATCTGAAGTGATTCAAGGATATATGTCTTGTATATATCATGTTTTATTCTAAAAGTTTCTTTTTACAAATAACCTCACATTTGATTTGAGGAGTTCAATCAGGGGGATGGTTTGTACAATGCAGGGGATTGGGGACCTTTGGGAATATACCCTTGCTGTTTATAATAATAAATAATAAAGTGATAGCCTCAAAATGTTCTACTAGGGTAGATAAGTAGCAGATGAGCTGATAAAGCAGAACACGCTGAGAATGCTGAGCATCTACAACTTCTACTAAATGATCTGCTTTTCTTAAATGTTTTGTTATGTTCGGATTACAAGCCATTTTGCTCAATTTAGAATTTTTGCTGGGATCCGATTTGGTTATCTTGATATTTCATGTTCATGATAACAGTAACCTGTATCTTAAATTGCTTACTTAAGCTTAAATCCATAATTACATCCCAAAAAGTTGGGGATATTATGGAATGGTCATCGACTTCGTGTCTAGTCGATATCTCAAAAACTATTTCATGGATAATTTTCAATTTTAAGAACTGGATTGATTTTGGTAAAGGTCAGTTGAATATTTCTGTCACCAGAGAAAGCTTTGTCTTTAAACGTTATTCGGTCATAATTTCTCAACCATTGGTCCGATCTGACCCACATTTGGTGCATATGAATCCTTCTTGAGGTCCATGTTGTATATATCATATTTTACTCTATTAGTTTATTTTTTACTCATTAGGAGGAGCTTTTTGTGGAAAACACAGTTTCTTGTTTGTAACCAACCATCAGTGCAATTGTATCTGAATTTAACTCATATGAGGCACGAGGAAATCCGCCTTATTATATTACTGATCTTTTGAAAAATTTGTGAACTGTTTTATCTTCATCATTGAGTCACTATGGGATGTAATCTTCACGCATATTGCTGACTTGAAGAAATAGAAAATAATAATGTTGAGTCAATGTGGACTGATTATTAATGATACCTAGTAGAAGTAGTTGTTGTAGTAGCAGAAGTAGAGAGAGCTAGTTCACTACTAATCAAAGGTCTTCAACTGGAAGCTGCTCTGCAACGAAAGGAGAAATGTTTAAACTCAGAATACAAAAGTAACTATTAATTAAATGAATCACCCTTTCTTCAAGAAACTACACTATTTGCACAAATTTCACCACACAGCGCTGACTTTGCAGTTCAACCCACTGGCCTCCACACAAGTGGCAATCAGGGCATTTAAACTCCATCCTCCCAATCACCAACTGGTCTCAGCTGCAGCCTCTCTATGCAGCTGATGAAGAGGAGGGGAGCTGAGGTTAGGGGGAACATATACAATCTACACACACAGCCACCAGGACAGTAACATCTGCATAACCAGCCACAGAACTATAATTTTTTGCATGGTAACTCACGGTATTCAAACAAACCAGGTGTGGGAATCGTGAATTTATACATGACATTTTGCTCTGGAGGACATCGGATCCAGACAGCAGATGGTCAACAGCAGGTAATTTGCATTTTTGAGGTCATCTTTCCTGTGTGGTCATCTTAGGTTATCACGAAAACCGGCGCTGGCTGATGACGCGGCTGACAGCACATGTGAATATTTGTTCACAGTCACAACACGAGGTCCCATTGAATATGTATCCGATCAACAACCGTGTATGAAAGAGAATGCAAATCTGATAAAAAAAACATTTTTTCTTGAGGGCATTATTTCATAATTTTGTCAGCAGATGGTCAAGAGCAGCAGACCTTGCCTCGTTGTCATCTCTCCTCATCTCCTATCATTTCGTTTTATCATGCTACCAGCTCTGATGATGACTGAGAATATGCGAAAAGCCACAATGATCCTGATTCGACTATTAACATAAATGTAAACAGTCACAAATTGGATGTGAATCCAATTTAAGTGATTTCTCTTACAAAACTTGATATTTACATTCAGAAAAACATTCCGATATTTATCATGTTAAGGCAACACATCAGATTGGTCTGGTAATGTGGACATATATTCTGCAGAGAATGTTGGGTTAATACCTTCTTCTAAAGAGTAAAGTGAAGAAATGACAGTGTGTGCAAGTACTGAATCTGTGAATGTGTTTAATTCTGACAGGATGTCAGATATCAAGCAGGATGGCATGCGGCTGATGTCTTCTTTTCTTTACAGCTGTCATTTTTGTATAATGTGCAACAAGTAATTATTGTATTATTATTATTATAAGCAGATATGATATTATCGACTTCCTTCCAAACTTAAAAGAGACAAAGTTACTTGTTCTGTCAGCTCTCACCCACATTTTAGCTTCCAGCTGGATTTTCCTTATTTGTCTGGGTTGATAAATTATCATATAATTTTATATGAGCAAAATCATAACAAAACATTTGGAAGATTAGCCTCAGGTCTGTTCCATGGCTATCTTATTCGTTCATGACACAAGTGAAATGAAAGAAAAAGGCTGTGTGAGATTTTTTAATGAGAACTTTGAGATACAAAGAGACACTCAATTCTTTGGTGCAATACAAACAGTCCCGAGGCAACAGAGAAAACTACACATCTGAATGATTGTATGCCCCCTTTGTAACAAACCGGGTCACTGTGTGTGTGTGTGTGTGTGTGTGTGTGTGTGGAATGCATTCGTATGCTGACCCAAAATGTGAAATACAGTACAACGTCAGTGCGATAATGTCAAAGTGAAAAAACGGTCTATATGAAGAATAAATGATAAAAATCAATTTTTTCACATTCATATTTATATACTATAATTATTCATATTCATATTATAATGCATATTTTTCAAATATCAGTAATTATTATGATTTTTAATAATGAATAAACATCACATAACAGAGCCAGAATAGTGACATTGACACTGGCTTTAAAAAAACATTTCTATGATGCATCTGTTTTAAAATATTAAATAAAAAAAATTATGTGAGCACCTTCATTGACGTAAGATTTGGCAGCTAAAGGTATACTGACAAAACATTTCTAATAGGAGAGATGGAGAATGAAAGATTAATTTCATTACAACAGATGATACATGAAAGTCTTCGGATGGACTAAAATGGCGATTTTGATAGAATCTCACTATCAGATCTGCCCGATTATGTTACAGGTAATACACTTAAGTCCTTATAAAGAATGATAAAGAATTGTTACAGGATTTTATTATCGACAGAGCCAGGACCATTTTCCAACTGATGAGGTTTTAGGGACAATGACGTTAGCTGAAGGTCTTCTGTTATCGTTCCTTTGAATACCAACTTTGAATGTTTAATGCCAACCCTCACTCTGACAGTGCTGGCACCATGAAATTCTAGGATTGATTTTTCATTAATATTAATCATTAGTGAAGGAGAGAAGGTGAAGAACTTTTCGATGGCAATTAACTACAATTTCTACATTTTATTTTATTTTTACCACGTATGGGGATATGAGGGAAAATATGCCTTATGGACCAGTGGCTCTTTCAATTATTTCTACCCACAATGGAGAATCGAGTTCTCAGTGTACATCCCAAAAGTAGTGCAGAAGATAAGCCAAAGAAAGTCTGCTTAATGCTTTAGAATGCAAATTTTTTTTTACCAATTTAACTTTTTAATTAGTGTGTGTATAAGTGTGTGTATGTGTGTGGGTGTTTGTCACTAAGCCTTTGGGCATACTTCAACCTTATGAGAAGTTAATGTAATTGTCATGTAGTTTCATTTTGAAACATCAAAAGACCAATGTTTGGAACTAAAATATGAATTTAAAATGATTGTTATTATCATAAACTGGTGATTTTGGAGCACAGATTTGATAACAACTAATTATAAACCCCCTCATTCCTCTAGCTATATACAGTAGTGAAAGTGGATATGTGATTTCTTACTGAGAGGACTGTAACAGGTCCAATAGCATTTTGTGTACGGACCGACTAGCAACGATCAACAGAGCTCTAAAGACAGTTGGACCAATCGTCGGGTTTTGTTTAGCTGAGGACCAAGAAGCAGACTCCAATGGAAGTTCGTTGGGGTATTTCAGGGTTTGGCTGCGTCCAGCTGAGGCTTGAGACTCTTGAGAGTTGAATCTGAGCAGATCAGCGCGGCACATGTCTGGCGGTGCAGTTCTGGGGACAGTGAAGACAATATTTGGCAAAAAGAACAATAACACCATTGCCATAATCTAAGCCTACACGGATAGGCATATATCCTCGAAAGGCCTCTAATCCCATGTGTTGTACAAGCAATCCCCCTGATTGAGCTCCTCAAATGAAATGTGAAGATGTGTCCGAAATTTTTTTTTCCGGAAAATAACTTCCTCTAGTGAGTAAAATGTTGAATATTAGAGAAGAATATTTCATATCAAAGATAGATCACTTCAAGTCCATACATATATGCTTCAAATTTGGACTATTGGACCAACGGTAAGGTAAAAAATGATATTTTATAGAGACAGACCTCCTTTAGAATGTTCATATGCACCAAACTCTGAACCTGCTATGACTGGAAAACTTTTATAGATAAAGCACCCCTACAATGTTGGAAATATTCAACCAACCTTTCCCGAAAAATATATCCAGTTTTTCCTCACACTAAGGTCGATGTGGATATAGAATTTGAAAATGATCCATGATGTAGTTTTTGAGTTGCAGCTTCAACATGAAGGATCTGCAGCAGTAGTGATGTCGATGTCATGATATCGCCAAGCCCACACAGACGTGGAAAGAACATACAAAACTCCTCATTAGAAGCACTAATTGGATTAGCACCCAGAACATCTTTGCTCTGATTCAACAGCGGTAGCCACAACAACATTCATGACGCTTGAATATATATATCATCCTTGTCTAAGTGATCAAAAAATATCCCCATGAGTATATATATTCAAAAAAAAACTATAAATGAAATAATAAAATTATGGAATCATTCGCATCAGATCCTTCGATAACTCAAAAATGATATCATGGATCGTCTTCAGATTTTAGATGGAACATAGACCTTGATTGTATATTTCCAACACCAGGGGGAGCTTTAGCTCCAAAAGTTTTTGGACAATCATTTCCCAACCGTTAGTCTGATTTAATCCAAATTTGATGCATATGAATCAACTTGAGGAGATCTATTTTGTATATACAGGTATTATATTTTAGTCTAGTACTTCCTATTTTACTAGGGAATAATTCTTTTTTTCTTCGTTTTCTGAACATAACTTCTTAACATTTATTCCAATTTAGTCGAAATGTGGTGCATACGTAACGACTCGATGAGATCGAGTATCTTGTATATTTAGTATTTTACTCTCATTAGCGGAAGCTTCTTAATGAACAAAACTGTTTTTTGGACATAACATTTCATTTCAGCGATTCATTCAGGGGGATTTCGTGCACTTTTTGGGGATATACACTTGCTGTCATAGGCTTAGTTTTGAAATGCTGTGAATTTTCCTTCCCCTTGTAATTATTTAGCAATACAGCAAATGCCATTTGACCAAATTAATTACTGAAGTGCTGATGTGGTTTTCCCTCTTTGACTCCCTTGTTTTGACGTAAAAGCGCCTGCTGCTCAGAGAATGGCAGACGACAGTTCTGCGCTCATCCATTACCCCTTTGCCCCGGGCATAATTACCATCTCCCTTCAGTAACATGCAACACTCCCCCTGTTGTACGCAACCTTGCACTAACTTTTCAATCTGGTTGCAGCAGGAGCAGCACTTTTGTTCCTCCTGCCTGCATTCAGAATCCCCTCCCCATCCGCCTCCCTGGGGCGTGTGGAGGAGTGCACCTGCATGCGTAACGCTAATTAAAGAGTGATGGCGTTGAACGCTGGCAATGAATTCTTCTCTGGAGTCTGTTCTTTCCTGGCGGGTCTTGGTGGTGGCAGTGCAAGAGGAGTGGCAGCAGAAGCACAAGCCCGTCTTTCCATGATGCCAAGTGTCATTTTTGACAAGTCTGGGGATAAAGAAAGCAGGCCTAAAGCATTAAATCGAATTGGTCACACCGTCTTGCCAATCACTATGGGCAACATATGCAGGCTCACAACCAAGGTGAATCTGCTGTTATGCGTCTAGGCAGTGAGCAATCTCCCTACGCTCTCAAATGGAAATGAAACTGTTACACATCCACAGCTATCGAAGAAGCGATTTGTGTGGGCTGGGGTACAACTATACTCGATCACCGCTGTGGGAGAAGCTTTAGCTTTGCCCTTCTTCAAAGTGAGATTTACAAAAAGGAAATGCTTGGCTAGTCTTATTCAAAAAGAAGCTCCTGATGGTGGGAAGACAAAAGGTACTTCACACTGTCTTCCCTGGGGCCAATGTACTCTAAAGCTCCACTTCTCCGTTTTACTACTTATTCTAAATACGTGCCCCCCCCCCCAGAGTGCACTACTCTCTCTCCTGATCCTCTCTCCGCTGCTCAGTCTCTTACATTTTATTTTATTTCCTCCATTCTACCGTAACTCTCCATATCTCTGCTCCTTCTTTTCACTTGTCTTCTCCCTGTGTACACACCGTTGTCTGCATCGCTCTGCTCCTCTCGGCTCTCACCTCTCAGCATCTCTCTCCTTTCCCCTCTCGCTGCTTCCTCTCACTCACTCTCTGCCTGACTCCAGCTACGTGTTGGCCAGCTTAGAGCAAAACCCCCTATTAACAGAAGCCAAGGCCAGATGGCGGCTCTGAGATAGATTATATCAACTCAGAAGTTTCTGCGAGTCTTATTGCTGGGTAGTTCAAAAATAACTTACTCTTTGCCATTTCACCAACAAAACCAGTGTGGGATCAGTTACCATATTGCATCAGTTAAGGAAAGATCAGACAATCCAAAAAATACTTTTTCAAATGATGCTATGTCTTGTAGTTAAAGAATAAATTCAGATGGAGGAAACTTTTTTACCGTTTTGGACTTCTGTTTTCATTAGACACTCTGTACCCATACTGAAGGCTGCCACAGTGGGTTGGATCTTATTAAAACAAAAATCCGCTGGAAATTTTCCCTTTTTCCCGAGGGAATGTTGCAGCAGCACAATAAGAGAAAACTAACACACCTGTGATTCAAGAAGAAAATCAGATAATTCTCTTTACTGTTTGTCTGATGAGGCAGATCCAGATTATGCATTTGATAAGTTCAGGAGATGACCATGAAATGTTTAATGAAATATTTGAACAAGAGGCCCTCTGCAGGAAAAGTGTATTACATAATAGTAGTGGCAAACACCATTAATTCATAAGTTTCTTTTCAAATCCGATCTACTTTGTGTGTTTTGGTGGTCTAGTGGTGCATAAGTGATGAAGAAAAGTCTTTTCTTCTGATCTTTTGAGGAAAAGGAATTAACTCAAGGAGTCTTAATTGTCTTTCTTAGATATATTAAGTCTATTACAGGTAGATCAGTTTTAACCGAGAAGATCCCGGCATACTCGTGTGCGAGTCTCCTGAGTTTGCCAGAATCTTCTAAATCAGATCTCGACACAGTTTTATTCACATGAGGTCATTGATATTTGTCATAATCCTTGTCAGCGCCAGTCTATCTTGCACCCTTGGAAAGAACGGTACGGCCTTTTTGTCAGACATAACACCAGAAAAGTCCTCAGAATCACAGTGGCTCAAAGGGATTGTGTTAATTTCCCCTAATAATTAGAAATATATAATATGTGAGACTATTTTACAAAGACCTCCAAAATAAATTTGCTAAATTTTTACAGCAAAGAAAGGTACTACGGGAAGAGTGTTGCTTGGCCTCTGACCAGTGTCAATCAAACAGCCGTGGACAACCAATGACTGTTCAGGAATAACATTACCCTCTAAGTGCAGCTGCCAGCAAGGTGCACAGGAATCATCTGCAAAGTGCAAAATGGACATCAGAAGGTACAAAGATAGAAGAGCTTTACTGTTATTTTGTGTAGCTACGGATTTTCCCGAGGCAGCAGTTTTGAGTAAAATTCAATAAGTAATAGCTTATAGTAAATCTAGTGGCTGCAAGAGACTGTCAGAGTTAGCTTCTCCAGAATTCTCTGCTGGAAAATGGTGGATGCCGCCGACGCCTCCTGGTTAGGAATGAATTGATCTGTTAATAAAAGGCGTTTAAGTATCTTGGAAACTTTTGCAATTCAGTATGTGTTTTGTTATTCTTTCTTTCCCCTTCTCTGTTCGGTTAAATTATTTAATAGTATTAGCTTTTAATGAATCTGTTATAATAACCTAGTTATTAATAATTATTTACATAATAATTATAATGTAATAAGCTATTGATCCGTTATTTCATTTTGTGTTTCTGTATATTAAAAAGTGCATTCTGGAGGGTTTTTTATTCAAATTTTTCATTATTATTATTAGATCAACAGTAGTTTCTTTTTTTTTTGAATGATAAATGACAACAACATCCTAACAAAATAATAGCTTGAAATTTTTAAAAAATTTTCCTCAAGTTATAGGAAAGCAGTAATGCCCGTGAAGCATCAGCCTATTGTGGTAACAAAGATCTCAAATCTCAATTTACCAGTCCATATATGCCCCGACCCTGACCTATCAATAATAATAATAATAATAATAATAATAATAACCCATCTTTAAAGCACTTTTCCTAACAAGGTTACAAACGGCTTTACATGATAAAACAAGGAATTAAAAGACACCAACTATGACAGAAAAACAATCACAAATAAAAAGAAACCATTAGAGGCCGACATGCGAAATGAGATAACTAAAAAGCTTTTCGGAAAGGATGTGTTTCACAAGTTTTTTAAATGACTATGCTGATTCTGCAAGCCGTAGCTCCTCAGGCAGGGAGTTCCATAGCTGAGGGGCCCTGACTGAAAAAGACTGGTCACGTTAAGTCCTGAGGTGCGACTCAGGAACAGTCAGCAGAGATCTGTCTGAGGATCTTAAAACTGCCCCCAGGCTCATATGGTGATAGCAGCTCAGTAATTAAGCTAATCCATGAAGAGTCTTGAAAGTAACCTGCAATATCTTGAAATGGATTCTAAAAAGAACTGGTAACCAGTAAGGAGAAGTTATGACAGGGCTGATATGGTCTTGTCTTCTAGTGTTTGTCAAAACCAGAGCATTCTGAAGAAGCTGCAGATTTAAAAGTGCTGTTTTGCCTTAGCCTGAATACAAAGAATTACAGTAATCCAGACAAGATGAAATGAATGCATGGTTGACCTTCTTCAGCTCCAAGCGAGAGAGAAAGGACTTCATCTTGGAGATGGTCCTTAATTGATAGAAGCAAGATTCAGCAAAATAAATTATTTGTGTTTCAAAAGAAAGGTCATTATCAAATAATACAGCCAGGTATCTGGCTGCAAGTTTTAGATTTGAGAACAGGGGTCTAAGATGTTTCTTTAAGACAGAGACGGACATCGAGAGAGCAACGATAATTATTTCTGACTTGTTGTCATTAAGTTTGAGAAGGTTGTGTGAGACCCAACACTTTTGTCCGGACGAACAGGAAAGAGATGGTTAACACTGAAAGTGAGATCGCCATGTTTTTAATAGGAGACATTTTTGTGTATTATCAGCATAGCGATGATAAAATATTTCGTATTTGCTAATGATATGAGCCAGTGGCAGCATATTTATGCTAAACAGTAAAGGGACAAGGACCTTTACATCAATAGGAGCCAGTTGAGGTGGTGCAAACATCCCCCCTTTGGAGGTTTTCCACTTATGTCCAACTAGGGAAAGACCCAAGGGTAGACCTAGAATTCTCTGGAGGGATTATATATCCTATCTGGTCTTGGTATGCTTTAGGATTCCCCAGGATGAGCTCAAGGGTGTTGCTAGTTAGAGGAACATCTGGAATACCCCGTTTTAAGCGGTGGAAAATGGAATGGAATTGTGTACTTTATGGACGACCCTGATGGCTGATGCTCAGGATCTCAGCTGAGAGGCTCATGTCACTCATTGTGCTGAACGTACAGGGTTTATTTTGATGAACATGAAATTGTAGTGTATTCTCAACTTTATTGCGGTCCAAAAAATGTTTTGTTTGTGTTTTCCCGGAAGGTTGAATCTGCGAACATCTTTAAAACTGCAACGGAGGTCACTCACACCTATTTGATGGTTTAGGTCATCACACGACATACCCTTTCCGTCAGACTTCCCTTACTTTTATTTAACATTTCTAAATTTCTCTTACCTATGGTTTAGTGGTTCACATTTTGCCTATTTGTAATGCACTTATGGGCCACCATGCATTTATTTCTGTCTTTGATGTCACTTTGATGTCTGTGTCTTTTTCTGTGATTATCAGATATGATTGCATCCGGTGTCTTCGTCTCACATGAAGCGATGATTGTCAGGTAACAATTAAGCCCCCCCCCCTTTCTTTCTCAGTCGGTCTGTTTTCAGGCTAAAGCTTCATTCTTGCCATTTTTCCCCCAGTGTTGTCCTTTCCTTTTACTGCCGAGAAACAAGTTCATTGTGATTCGGAGAGCCGTTCCGCACCTCAATGGGTTCTGTTCGAAATGAGGTTATAGAGTGAGCAGAGGAGAGGAAGACAGAGAACATCGAGCCGCTCAGCATCTTGATGAATAAAAGATGGAGGCACTAGTATCTTCAACAACAAAGCATAATTAGTTCTGTTTTTTTTTCTTTAGGAACACTTTATGTGACATTTCCTTTGTGTGGCTGCCTTCATTACGTCCGTCCTGCGTGTGTTGCATGCTGTGTGGGCTTTGTCTCTCTCTTCCTTGCAAGTCAACAATAACACAGGAATAATATTTGCATTCTATGCAAATGTGCATATTGACATACATTTCCGTAGCTTCTCACTTTCTCGGTTTGGTGCTGTAATACAGTTTGCCTGCACGTATACGACGTGGAGCTAATTTGTTACAACACTGCAAGCCATGATTATTCTCGTTATTTACATATGGCCTTGCGGAAATGTACATATATTACGTGTGGTGTTTGGGATATTGGTGTTCGAGGCCCGGGGCAAGGATTTTTAAATAATTAAATTGATTAGAGTACTCGCCAATAATTAAGTTAAAGGAAATGAAAGATAAAAACTTGATGGAAAGAATTACATAACCGCAAAATTAAATACACAGTCAAAAACTCCTTTCGCAAGTCTTTTTTTTTTAGATGCAGTTTTTTCTGTTTTTGTGAGACGGACCTTAAAATAACTGCCTTGAGCTGCTTTTACTATTACAGCACATCAAAATTTGTCCTCCATAACCAGTTAAAAGAAGTGCGTCCACCGCCACCTGTGAAAAGAAAAACCTGCTGCGCCGCGGTGATCGAGAACTTACCTGACATTATAAAGAAGTTAGCGAGACAGTGACATCCCACATATGTAACACACCGGGGAATGACAGACGAGTCTTAAAACTGCCAAATCGGTTTGACTCTGAGCTCAGCGCCATTGATGCTGAGGCTTTGCAGTCTCTCCACATATCATCTGCTCTGCTGAATGTGACCTAGTCTAATGGCGTCTGCGACAACTCTGGAGCAGATGACAGCATGTGTTTGTCTCCTCTTCCTTTGCTTTCTCTCTGCCTCGCACACACATGCATGGCGCTCCTCCCTAACCTTCGATTCTGCGACCCCCAACCGCTGTCGATGCATCAGATGCAGAGCCGTGTTAAGTCTTTAGCCCCGGGTACCGCCTGAGGGTCTGAACGGTGGTGAGGGCCGATGCCGGTAGTAGGATCAAAGCGTGATTGTGGAGAACATATGTGTATTTATATGCTTGTTTGTTCGAGGTGTTTGTCCGATTTCATCCACCCCCTGCTACCTGCTCTATAAATATCGAACCCTTAAGCTCCTTGCTCTTCCTCGTCAGATGCCCCTGAGAGTGGATTAAATCAGGACAGTATCTAAATCAAATGTGATGGGCCAGACCGCACTTGGACACAGGATACCGATGCAGACCTAATTACCCTCACATACCTGCTTTCAGAAAAGGTCAAATAACATGTCAAAAGCTTCCATTGGGTTCAAGTCAGATCTTTGATTTTCCAGTCATGTTCACCAGCAGCACTTTAATCAGGCCTCTGTCCCATAGAGACGATCTGAAGATTAAGATGCCAATAGTCAATATAAACCCATTAGCCATAACATTAGGACCTGTTACAATTGCATTTACATTTCTTTCAGGTCAGATTTGATTTTCATACACTTATGGGCCATAACATTATAACCAAGGACAGGTGAAGTCAAAATAATTAATAAACTCTCTATGGCATCTTTCAGAAGTGGGGTAAATAAGGTAGCAAGCGAACATTTTCAACTGCAGACTTGTTTGTGTTCCCTTAGTGCAAGGGTAGCACCTACGTAAGTGGTCTGAGGAAAGTCAACTAATCAATCAGTGACCTGGTGAAAGGTTCTCAAGACTGACTGATGCCTCTGGTGAATGAAGCGTAGTCCGTGTTGTCTGAACAGTTACTATATATATACACACATACATGCCATCCAAAATTATTGGCAGTTTTTAATTCTCTCTCTCTCTCTTTCTTTCAGAGGGAAAGGCAGAATGAGTGAGGCGTGGAGCTGCAGTTTGAGTGATTTTTAACCTTTCTGCTGTTCTATATGTGTTTATATTTGTAATAACTTTCTGTTGTATAATTCGTAAAAGTTGTAACTGCTTTTCAGGTGTATAGTTTGTCCCCATAGCGTTTGCTATCGGCTCCGGTGGGCAAAATCCCCGCTGTGGATGGTGGGGCATGGTTTGAAAAAGATGAAATGCCGTCATGCTTTCAAACTTGTGCCAGCTGTAAACTGCTCACTGGAGGAGGCCGGTTTAGTGTTTGGAGACGTGGCGGATTCAGGCAGCTTGAAGACTGCATCCCACATGAGCGGAGGTGTATCGATCTTTCTGGTAAGCACATCTGAGGTTAGCGAGGTGGTTGAGTCAGTCGTAGTCTGACAAGACGCCTTCACTCCTCTTCTCCTGCTGGTTACTCCGGCTAAGAAGATTCCCATCTCTAACACTACCCAGTTTATTAAAAGTTCTGACTAAAGAAATGTGTCGGTATGGACAACTTATATCCCCATTTAAGATAGTTTCTCTGGGCTGCAAGTCTCCCCTGCTCAAACACGTAGAGTGTCACCGCAGGCAGGTGTACATGATTGGTGTACATGGTGACCGATGATCTTAATCTGACGTTTAAAATTAAAATAGACTGATTTAATAGATGGTTGTTGTTTCGTCTGAGAGATGAAGTATTTAGTTTTTTTTGCAGAGGGTTATCGAATCCCCTCCTGCCCTGAAAGGAAGGTTGAGCACCGGCCTGCCTGCTGCTGCGGCTCTGGACGCTGTGCCGAGCCCGGTTCCTGCTGAGGAGGCGCCAGACCCCCACGCCAAGCGGACTCAGAAGGCAAGGGGTTTTTGTGCGGTTTATGCTGACGCTGGCAGGGCCTCTGTAACCAACGACCCACCTGAATGCTCAGGTGGTGAGGGTTACCGAAAATCGTAATAAAGAAAACGAAAAAGCAGAGGATAATCTCTGTGTGAAGATCTTGTTGAAGATGAAGATATGTCTGACGATTATCTGTTGAATTCAGAACCTTTCCAAAATAGAGCAAAAGCTATTAAAGTCAAAAAAGTGTCAAAAGTTACAGAATATTTAGCTAAGTCAGGAGGTGATCTCTCACTAACTCAGGAGCAGCAGAACCTCTACCCTCCTCCGAAAATCAAGTATTTTCTGCAGAAAACTAATGGAGCCAGGCTAGTGAAAGTTGAAGATTATTTTACAGTTTTCTGAAATTGTTTGTTGACTCAGCCAGACCTATGACAAAAAAGTTTGGAAATATTATTGATAATGCTCTTACTGACGGAGAAATGCTACAATGAAGAATGCTGAATGAAGAAACTGCTACAAAAAGTAAAAACCCAAATACTTGAAGGAGATTGTGTTCAAATATAGAATGTTTTCTTTCTCTACTTTAATGTTAGTTTTCCCTCTTGTTTTCTTCTCAAACTTCACTCCCTCCATTTGTGAATTTAACATCGGCACTTTATATCTAAACGGAGCCAGAGGATTATTTGAAAAGGGCTGCTTTTTTAAACTGATGGAGCTGAGGAAAATGGAGAAAACAGTTATGTGGAGAATGAAGTAGACTGGAGGAAGGAGTGTAAAAGGGAAGTCATCCTCAGTCATAGGTCCAGCTGTAGTGGAGGAGTGGGGACTTTATTTTCCAGTGGTTTCCTGCCTTTCTCCAGTGAAGTAGAGGAAATTATTGAGAGCTAAATATTGAAAATTGAAGCTAAATATGAAAATGTAAATGTAGTTTTTGTTAATGTTTGTGTACCAACCAATGCTATGGACCTGTTTGACACCATTAGGGGTTGTAGGAGTGATGAGTATTTGTTTTTAGGAGGTGTTTTTAAATTTTTTTACATTTTTAACGGCGGTCACATTAGTCCAGTTGCTTTCTCTGATCATTGTCTGGCTTAATGCAGTGTTTTGTTTAACAAATTTGCATCTGCATAGTGCTTACTGGTATTTCTTACTGGTATTGGTATAATGTTGTCCTGCTTCATTTTCAGAGAAGCATTTGAAAATCTTTGGATTATGCAAAAGGAATGTAAATGCAACTTTGCCTCTATTCAACAGTGGTGGGACTAGAGTAAAAAAAAATCTGACAGTTGTTCCAACAGCACACTCATAATGTCACTAAAGACATAACCAAATCTATAAGTGTTGTAGACATAACCAGACATAGACATAACCAGATATATCAGTGTTATAACCTGGCTCACCCCATTACACAATAACTACCTCAAACTGTCATTACTCTGACATCTTTGCACTGTCATATACATTAATATATATATATTAATACATATATATTTTAATGTATAACATCTCCATTTGTTTATAGCTTGTATATTTGTTTATTGCTTTGTCCATTTAATTTAAAATTATTGATATGATGTTCGTACTGTAAGAGCTCAGTTAACCGGAGTCAAATTCCTTGTATGCATATAAATAGCCAATGAAGCTGATTCTGATCTTGAATATGATAACGGACTAAGAGACTCAGAGAGTGGATCTGCAGAGTTTAGCAGGATCTACAGGAAATTAAGGGTTTATACACTCCCTCAAATCTAAAAAAAGAACCACTTCTGGCCAACCTGCTGGCCACTACATCAAAGGGAGCACAGGTCCGGTCAAATTTCCTGGACATCACACTGATGGATGCCCCCTCTCAGAGATGAAAAATGGGCAAAAAAAACTTATTCACTTTTTGAGATTAGAAAGTGGCTCTAAAATCTCAGATACCCCTGATATTAGAAGAGTTGGAGCAATTTATTATAGATATCCTTTTACAATTGAGCTGAATGAAATCTTGGTGTGTGCTGCAGTTTTTAGGATAGACCCCGGGTGGGTGGCCAATGTAAAGCTGGATGCTCCGGTATCTTTTAGTGAACAGTCTGCTGCCCTGATGAGCCTACAGAATGGACGAGTGCTCGGCATCAACGTTCTCCCTGCTGATTCTATAAGTCCTTCTGGCCTGTGCTGGGTGAGGAACTGCTGGAGTTCATTACAGACAGTGTGGAGAGAGGTCAGCTGTCTCTGAGCTGCAGAAGGGCAGTCATTCTAGAGGAGACCTACAGGAGTGGAAGAACTGGAGACCAGTATCACTGCCGTGCAAAGACTAGAAGATTCTGTCTAATGTGCTGGCCACTAGAATGAGAGAGGTGATGGCTTCCATCATTCAGTTACCAGACATACTGTGTGCCCGACAGGCTAATAAGTGATGATGTCACTTTAATTCGAAGTTTTGGAGGTCTCTGTCTCATTGTCTGTTTACATTGGTTTTATTTCCACAGACAAGGAAAAGGCTTTTGATCGGGTTGAATAACAACAGCTGTGGCAAACTTTAGCTACTTTTAGCTTCAGCCTTGGTTTCATAGTCAAAATCCAGCTTCTCTATAATGACATTATGGGTGTTTTGAAAAATATTGGAGGTCTGAGTAATCCTCTCAGTTTGCGGAGGGGAGTCCGACAGAGCTGCCCTATCTCCAGCATGCTCTACTCTTTGACCGTTGAACATCTGCTCCATAAACTTCCAAACAATCTGTATGGTGTTTCTTTTCCTGATTGTGATGTCCCTTTCAAATTATCGGCGTATGGTAATTTTGTCATTATCATAGTTAATTCAAAGGAGGTTTTCAACATATTTGGAAAAAGTGTTAAACTGTTTGGTTGCATATCTTATGCAAAAATAAACTGGGGGAAGAGTGAAGCTGTTAAGGTAGGGGACCTACTGAGGCATCGACTGAGGCTACCTGGAGGTTTGGTGTGGAAAAAGGAGGACTAAAATATCTGGCAGTCTCTCTAGGTGATGAAATGTTTTTACAAAAAAACTTGGATAGTGCCTTAGAGAAAGGCGAATGTCGACTCCAGAAATGAACATGGTTTTTAATCAAGAATGTCCTTTTAGAGGACTAGTTCTTGTAATTAATAATCTGGTCTCCTCTGCTCAATTGCATTGGTTGGCTTGTGTTGATCCTCCAGTTTCTCTTCTCTCACAGATCCAAGAGTCTTAGTCAATTTTATTTGGGACAGGTTACCCTGGGTACCTCAGAGTATCCTTTTCTGCCTAAGGAGGAAGGCGGACAGGGTCTGGTCCCTGTGGCTAGTAAGGGTGTTGCCTTTTGCCTTCAGCTTGTGCAGAGAAATCTCACAGGGCCTGCAGATCTGGTATGGAGACCTTCATCCTGCTGCATCCCGCAGCGGTTTGGAGGTCCTGGAGTATGTCTCTGTTTCTGATGGATTCAAAGAAATATGACCCTTCCTCCCTACAGGCCTTTTGTAGGAGTATTCTCAGTGTGGTCTTTGATGAGGAGACAAAAGGAGACACAGGCTGTGTCCCTCTATTGGCTCCTTCAAGAGCCTGTATTGTTCCAACGTTTTATGGATTGCTCCAAGTTGGGTGGACCTACTCTGTTGGAATACTTTGGTCTGCAGTCCTGTTGGACTTGCATCTCGTGTAATACGTCAATTACTAAAGAACTGGTATCAGAAACTGACAGCACATGAACGCTCCTTCCTCATTGACTTTGGTGATGGTGTATTGCTGCCGAGCAGTACTGACCCGTATCCTGCTATTAGTCTTTCCTAATTTAAAAAAACTGTTCTGGTCCTCCACTTGACCGTGTGGACACTGTAGATTGTTTCCCTGGAGGACACCTCAGGGAAAACGCTTCATAAACAGATTGTCAAGGTCTTAAACAAGACCGAACTAAATGGGCACAGGGAAAACCCGTGGAGAAGATTTCTAGACTTAGACTCTGTTTTTAAACCAGCATGGAGGTTTATATACAAACCTCCTCTGATAAAGAAACATGCAGACCTTCAGTGGAGAATAATACATGGAATTGGCAGAAAATACCTTAATTTCTGTCATAAATGTTGCAGTGTAGGAAAAGTTCCCCTTCTGCAATCAGAGAAAGACTGTTTTACATTGTTTCACAGACTGCACTCGTCTGACTGCTCTATTTCAGCTGTTAGAAATAAATTTCAGGAGATTTGGAGAAATTATTATGAACCATGTTTTTATTTGTGGTTTTAAATACACTCGTCAGCAGAAGGACAAATGTCAAGTTTTGAACTTTGGTTTGGGACAGGCAAAGATGGAAATCTATGTGAGCCTGAGGAGGAAGGTGGTGGAAGATCTGGATGTGGTTTTGGTTGCTGTCTTTGGGAATATGATTAAGTCGCGACTGTTTATAGACTTCAGCTTTTAAAGAGTTGCCAATGACATGGAAAAGGTTATGATTATATGGGTCATTGGGACGTGCTTTGCTCAATAGAAGAGTAGCAATTCATTTTTGGTCAGGTGCATATGTAATTTAGATGCTTTAGTAAATATGTGATTATTTTATGTATTTCCATGATTTGGAAGATATTTTTTGCCTGCGTGGATACTGGCAAAATATACAATGTTTTTAATATAAACATTAAATAAATTATCTCTCTCTCTCTCTCTGACTAATATATATGTACATTTATATAAACTGTTGCATACAGAATTACTCCAAACTTCATTCCCCAGTTATCATTTCAAACATATTGCATATTGTACACGTTCAATATTGAACAAAGTTCAATTTGCAATCCCCCACCCTCATTTTTAATAGAAAATGATTCCTTTTCCAGACCAAGGACATACTATATTGAAGAAGCAGACTACCCCGAACTTACAACATCAGTGCTGTTGGAAATGTGAACTGTAATTCTCACAATGCATTACAATGAACATGCTGGAAAAAAGAAAAGCATGAACCATGATCGTAAAATCCCACAGACTTTGTTTGGTGAAGCCAGGAATTTTTCAACAGGGTGGCAAGGAAGGAGCTTTGCACTTACAACATATCACTGTACATTATTTGGGTGGTTTTGGAATATATCATGTTTTATGAGTCCACCCAGCATTTGCTGTGGGTAAAATAAGAAATGTGTACATACCAGAGGTACATAGAAGAAGTTCCTATAGTAATTATGTTGCAACAATCAGATTTTTTTCTTGCAAGAAAGAAAAAGTTTTTGGAAGCACAAGGTTGAAGCTCTAGCAAACGTTCAGTTAGGATGACTATCTCTTTGCACACTCGGGCCACAGTCCCTTCTCCTTATACTCTATCATTCTCACCTTTCACATTTTTCCTCAGTGTCAATAGCCTGATTCAGGATTTGGGGCGACAATTGAGATCAGCTGTTCTTGTCAGCCAGCCACATCTATCCTATACCAGGAGGACACACTTTCATCATCAGCCTATCATTATCTGCAGTTTATTGTCTGTTATATATTGTCATCTGTTTAAATAAGAAGCCCGACATTCAACTAGTTTTTAAACGCTGCTGGTCCGTGCACGTCATCTCCCAATCTCTGCCCTGTAAATCCTTCGTCCTCGTCATTCGTCGACCTGAGCAGAGTCATAAGCCACCACCACCAGCATCCATACTTCTCTTATATATTACATCTCCCCTATAATACGTTGTAATAAAAAAACTATTTTACTTCATTCTATCTCCCCTGATTGAAGTACTTCTATTTGGTGACCATTTGAATCTAAAGTCCTTCAAAAGTTGCAAATTTATGAGGCTTTGATGTTTGCCTTTTGAGCATAAAATCAAAAATTTACTTTCATTTGCCTTAATTTCGAACAGTGACTTAAATGAGACTGAACAAAATCAAAGTCATATCAGAATAAACCTGAAACAGCTACCAAAGGTGATGGGTCATAGATAATTGTATCATCTGCATGATAGCTTTCACAGATATATATATTCTACAATGTAACTGTACATTGTAGAATATAATAATATCAGATCCACTGTGTACCAACACGATGTGAAATCCCATTCAAAACATTTCTGCCAAACTCAAGCTACCCTTAAACTGCTATTATTGCTTGAAAACCTCAACTATTTAGGCAAAGACAAAAAAAATCTTCAAACGCTGCACATACTGATAAAGAACAGACACTAATATCTTCTCAATGTTTCTCCCTAAGTAATGTAAAGGAAGTCTTATCATTTAGCACCACGTGTAAAATGCAAATGTGCACAACCACTTTCTTTAGATTCGGTAGAATACAATTATTCCATAATAAAATTCAGAACAGAGTGAATCAAACCACAATCTGTGCAAAATTGGATTCCTAGCCAGTGACACTTCATACAGAATTCTGCAAAATGAGTGCTTTTATGCCGTTAATCTATGGCCACCTCATTACCAAAATAATCCATCTGTATTCCTTTTGCATGTTGTAACCTTAGTCGAATCAGGTTATTAATATTAGCATATACACAATAGTCAATTGGAAAAACCATACATATACATCTGTCGTTTTCTGCAAGGTCGTAGAAAATGGTCACAACAACTACTAGAGTGGAACCCACTGCCTTTCCCTTTTCATGTTTCTATCATGTAAAAAAAATACACTTATTTATCTGTCGCAGTTCTTACAGAAATCTTTGAGGAAGGGGTTTCAAAACTAATTTGCAGAATTTATGTGCATTTGTTTCGAGCAACAATGCTGTTTCATTTTCATCAACTTGTAGATAAAAGTGAGTACAAACACAGAGTTCTTGCAAGTTCTATCGATCCAGTATCAGTAACCACTTATCCTATGAAGGGTCCCCGGAGGTCAGCTGCCGTTGGTCGAGAGGCTGGTAACACCATAGACAAGTTCATCACAGGGCCGACATGTAAAGACAAACGTTCATACCTATAGCCGATATAAGAAAATGAATTCATCCATTTCCTACATGTTTTGTACTGTGGGAGGAAGCCCAACAGAGGGGACTTATGCAAATATGGGGAGAACATACAAACTCCACACATTAAGGCCCCAAATCCCTGAGAGGATTTGAACAAAGAGCCTTCATGCTGTGAGGCAACAATGGAAGAAAACAAATCTTTTGATACAACTTTGTCACCATCGCTTTGGCTGTTTGTGCTGCTTGTGAATTGATATGACTACTTCAAAGTCACACTGTGGGAGCCCTTTGGGAAATCTATTTTTGTATATCCTTCTGCAGTGGTGGACAAAACAATTTGTTGCCCCTCATGTGGCTGCACTAATATTTTGTTTTGAGTAAAAAGAAATAGTATTGGGTTTCCTAATTCTAAAAAAAACATACTCTTTATTTCCAGACTGATGGAGGGTCCAGGTATTCCCCTGAATATTTATGTTTTAGTTTACCAATCGGCCATTTTATCATAATCACCTGCCATATATTGTGAGGCTACCCATTTTGCAGTCAGAACAGCTTAGACCCATTGAGGCATGGACTCATTAGGATATTTGAAGGTTTGCTGTGGTATCTGGCACAGAGATGTTAGCAGCATATCCTTTAAGTCCTGTACATTGTGAGATGGGCCCCCCATGGATCGAGTTTATTTGTTCATTACATATCACAGATGCTGGATTGGACTGGGATCTGGGAAATTTTGAAGGCCAAGTGACAACACTTTGAACTAGTGGTTGTATTCCTTCCTGAACCATTTTTGCAGTGAGGCATGGCAAATTATCCTTCTGCTTAATATAACCCACCCACTGATAGATGTCATTACAAAGATTAGATAATCTATATCTAAATTATGATCCCAATAACTGGTTCTTTTTATTTTTTTAAATCTCCGCTTTTTTCCTTTTGTCTTTTGTTTACAGAAGAAGTTGAATCTTATTATGCAGCTCATCCATCAAATAAAGAATTATCCGGTTGTTACAGATTAAGCGGCTCCATTCATATCATGCATTGGAAAATTCAAGCACATCTAACGTACAATCATACAGAATCTTTGCTACTGCTGTCTCTGACCTTCTTCCATGGCTCCGTTTCACCACCTCCTCTTGGACCAATAAAGATAAAAGGGAAGAGACAATAAACAAGAAACATTGGGCATCACAATAAGAAAAAAAAATACATTAACAGATATAAGCAAGATAAAGCAGTCATGGGCAATCACGTATTGATTGTTAATACTGCTTATTACAAATCTTCCTTCAGTGCTTATATTCACTCCATCCTCGGGTCTTTTTTCTCTGTATACTGCTTTGATTGACTGTTGGGTTCCTTGGTAGCCATAAGTAATGTGGACAGACTTGTGCAAAGACAACCACATGTGGACAGGCCACATATGTGGTTTCTCTCCTCAACACACTCCCCCCCCCTCTCCGTTTCGGCTCATAACAGGCATCAACAAGTAATCTTTCTGGAACCTCAAGCTGGCTATATTGGATACTCAAAGTGTTACCATCAGCCTTTGAAAGCCTTATTATTATGGAGAGCGAGAGGCATGCCTCACTGACAGCGTAACGGGTGAGACGAGAAAGAGATATGGGGAGTTAGTTGAAGACTGGAGTGGGAGGATACAGAGATATAGAGCGCAGAGGCGGTGTTCGATGCAGAGGATTTATGAGGGTCCGTGCGCATACTTAGGTCGGGTGGACAGGAGAGGAGAATGAGAATGAGGAGGTGAAGGGAAAGAATAATGACGGTTCTGCTTGATATCTAATGCAAACTAGCTTCTAAATGTTGTTAAAATGTTTATTATCTTTGTTTTTTTCTTTCAACTGCGTGCTCAAACGTGTCAGACAGTCAAACAAAAATTTACCACAAAACTAAAATAACCTGACTTAAAAAAAAATACATGTTCTAGTTTGGCCAAAAAGGTATGTAACTGCTGCTGAGTTGAAAAGTATATCCCATCAGAAACAAAACCCAGACAACCTCTCAGCATTCTGTCACATCCATAAAGGTCATTGTTGATGCTTCCACTATTATCTAATCTAGACCTACGCTGTTGTCTCTGACTGTGTCATGCTTTGTAATTAGTTGTTTGGTTTTCACATTTTTTACTGTTGATCCTCCACTCTTATTGTCCTGTTTGATTGTCAACACCTGCGCCTTGTTAATCCCTGCCTCCCAGTGTATTTAATCTGTGCTCCCCTCTCCACCTGTGCCAGATCGTGTTGTTCCCTTGTGCCAACCTTGCCAGCGTGATTCTTTGTGTTCCCTGTGATTTACGGTTCTGACATCTGCCCGTGTACCAAACATTGTATTTTGCCTGCCCCTAGGTTATTGTTTTCCTGCCTTTACCTAGTAAAGAGTTTGATTCACCAGACGTTTTGGAAGTCGTGTTTTTGGATCCTAACTGTAGTACCAGCCTTACATTACGATCTGGCCATTATGGATCCAGCCGACACAAACCCACCGCTGCTTTCCACGCTCAGGGCGAGTGCATCAACCAGCATAAGGAGCGGATGTCCGCGGTGTACAGAGGATTGAGTGATTTAACGGACAGACATGGCGAGTTTCAAACATCCATCGAAACCCAGGTCTCTCACCTCAGCGCCCAGTTCCAGCAGCTGGTGAGCTTGGATGCCCGGCTTCTCTTCATCTCCGGCCGCTGTTGCACCTGCTCCTCAGCAGTCTGATTATACTCCAGTGCCGAGCTCCTACCATGCCTCCAGTCATAACCTTGCCAAGCCCGAACTTTTTTTCGGGAACTTCCGGTAACTACAGGGCCTTTTTGACTCAATGTAGCCTTCCTTTTGAGCTACAAGCCAACTAATTTCCTAACAAATGGTCCAAAATGGCATTCATGATCTCACACCTCTCGGCACGCGTAGAGGTGTGGGCGACAGCCGAGCGGGCTCTAAGTAAGATTTTTGACCACGCCGCTCCCGGTCCGGAAGCCGCAAGAGCTCTGGCCTGTCTGAGACAGGGAGGTTGCCTGGTTACCTACTACGCCATTGAGTTCTGTACCCTAGCAGCGGACAGTGGAAGGAACTCCGCCTCTCTCAGCGACACTTTCATTTCGGGACTCTCGGACACAATCAAAGACTTGATCAGCCCCTTGGATCTTCCCGCTGACTTGGATTCTGTGATTGCCATGGTCACACGGATCGATAACCGGCTTCACGAGAGACGAAGGGAGAGCGATCGACTCAGCACAGGTTCTTCATCACAGCTCGCTTCCAAAGCTCTGCAGCCTCGGTACTCGCCTCCACCCCCTGCTGTCTTGGAGGAGTCCATGCAAGACAGCCGTGCCAGATGTCCCCGGAGGAGAGACAGCGCCATCTTCTGGAGGGACGCTGCCTTTACTGTGCTCAACTGGGTAACTTCTTAGCCCGCTGCCCATTGAAGGAAAAGGGGTCTCCAGGGATGAAGAAATTTGTGAGTCGGAATATCTCTTCTGAGTTGTCACGATCTTTAACTCGGGGTCAGATAATTGTGTCCGCCCACACTTTTTCATATCAGGCATTATTGGATTCTGGAGCCGACGAGAGCTTCATGGACTGGAGTTTAGCTAAAAAACTGGCTCCCAAGGTATCCACTCTACCCAAGGCTCTGGAAGCCAGTGCTCTTGATGGTCGGTTCCTGTACCGGATTACTCATAGCGTGCAACCACTCCATCTCTTGGTAGCAGGTAACCATAGAGAAGATATCTGTTTCCACTTCATTGACTCTCCTACTCATGCCACCATTCTCGGGTTACCATGGTTGAAGAAACATAATCCCCACATTGATTGGTCTACTGGAGAGATAATCTCTTGGGGTAGGAACTGCTTAATATCCTGCTGTAGACCATCTATCTCCCAGCTCTGTCAGCCTCCTTCTCAGGTCACCATGGCTGAGAACCTCCCAGCCAGGATGGTCGGGGCCGCAGTCACCACATCTCCAGAGCCAACTGACACTAGCCTGCTTATGTCCAGAGCAACCATTCCTAGTCTGGACGGATCACAGGAATCTGGTATACAGTTTGTCTCCTTCTTGTCCTGTCTGGGCGTGAAACAAGACCTCACCAAAACCCTCCTTCGGGCCTGCCCCAGCCGCTCTCTGTGCCACATCGCCCCTGGTCGGAAAACTCTTTAGACTTTGTTACAGGCTTACCTTCTTCTGAAGGTAACACCACCATCCTCACTGTTGTCTATAGATTCTCCAAGATGGTCCATTTTATTCCTCTGCCCAAACTTCCCTCGGCCAAGCAGACGACGAGGGTAGTTTTGTCCCATGTGTTCCGTCTCCATGGTTTTCCTAGGGATGTGGTGTCAGTCCGGGGACCACAGTTTGTCTCCAAATTATGGAGGGCATTCTGTTCACTGCTGGGAGCCACAGTCAGCCTCTCTTCTGGTTACCACCCTCAGTCTAATGGCCAAACACCTTAATCGGGAATTGGAGATTCCCGAGACTTTGTTGTTTCGTCTCTCAGAACCCAGCCACATGGAGCAAGCACCTCATCTGGGTAGAGTATGCACACAACACATTACCCGGCTCATCCTCTGGTCACTCCCCCTTCCAGTCTGCGTATGGTTATCAACCACCGCTGTTCCCTGACCTAGAGAGAAGTCAGTGTCCCCTCTGCCCATGCTGTCATTTGCCGCTGCCGCCGGATTTGGGCAGGGGCCCATAAAATGTTAATCCGAAGTAATACTTTGTTGCAAGAGAACAGCTGATCGGCACAGAATCCCCGCGCCCATTTACCGTCTAGGACAGAGGTTCTGCTCTCCACCCAGAATCTGCCGCTACGTGTGGAATCAGGGAAGCTGGCCCCCCACTTCGTGGGACCTTTCTCAATCTCTAAGGTTGTTAATCCTTCAGCGGTACCTTTAAAGATTTAAAGATTCCTTGTACCATGAGATTTTACCCCACTTTCCACGTTTCTCATCTGCAACCAGTGAAGAAGAGTTCCTTGGTCCTTGCCTCCAAACCCCCACCACCCCACTGGCTTTTTGATGGAGGTCCAGTTTACACTCTGAGACAATTGCTGGGTGTTCGTCGGAGGGGACGGGGACATCAGTACCTGGTTTATTGGGAGGGATAAGGCCCGGAAGAGAGATCCTGCATTTCGGCCAGCAACATCCTCGATCCTTCCCTAATCAGGGATTTCCAGAAGTGCCAGTCCAGGACGTCCGGTGTCGTCCCTTGAGGATGGATACCGTCATGCTTTGCAATTAGTTTTTCGGTTTTCACATTGTTCTCTGTTGCTCCTCCACTCTGATTGTCTTGTCTGATTGTCAACACCTGCGTCTTGTTAATCCCTGCCTCCCTGTGTATTTAATCTGTGCTCCCCTATCCACCTGTGCCAGATCCTGTCGTTCCCTTGTGCCAACATTTCCAGCGTGATTCTTCGTGTTCCCTGTGATTCATGGTTCTGACATCTGCTAAAGTTTTGGAAGTTGTGTTTTTGGATTCTAACTGTGGTACCAGCCTGACAGACTGTAAGAGTATATCTTACAAATGTCCCCAATCCAATGCGTTATAAAAGCAATTAATCTGATTGAACTCCTCAATTTAACTGTAATCTTACATTAAAAAAAAAAAAAATTCATTTTGGTAAAAAAAAAAAAAAAAAGCACCTCTTGATGACTTGAACATGAACCGTTAGAGTAAATTATGATATATACAAGATAGATATCTTCAAGTGACTTTATATGATCCGATTTGGACAGAATTGGTCCAATGTTTAAGTAGTTATGTCTGAAAAAAAATTGTTTTCATGGAAAAGAACTCGCCTAGTGAGTAAAATCTGAACTGGTGGAATATAATACAAAAATATAGAGTAAATCTCCTCAAGCCGATTAGTATGAACCAAATTTTGACTAAAAAGGACCAACAGTTAGGAAGTTATGTCTGACAAGCGATGTTTTTTGAAAAATAGCTTCCCTAGTGTGTAAAACATGAATTATTATAGTAGAACACGGTATACACCAGATAGATCTCAAGTCGATTAATAGTCACCAAATCAAGACTAAAGGTGGCGGAACCACCGACTCAGCGAAAGCCACCTTCATTTAGAATGCACTGGCCTAAAATGATATCCATAGCAGAGTCTCCAGGTGAAAGCCACGGCTAAAAAGGAAGATATTTGGGCTTGTTTGAATTTACCCATAATTCAACTCGATGACCGTCAGAGACATTCTATGGATTTATGTGTCAACAACTGTACACATTTGGAATTAAAGGGTCTCCAAACACACCAATATAATATATATATATATATATATATATATATATATATATATCTCAGGGATGTAAAGCAAGGATTAGTGTCACTGAATTCTGCTCACTATACCAGAATATTATGGAGGAGAATGTCAGATCATCAGTCTTTGAGTTGGAGCTCAAGCTCTCTGCCATACAGCAAGACAACGATCCCAAGCACAAGATTAAGTCCACCTCTGATTGGAATAGTTTTCGAGTGGACAAGTTAAGGTCTCGACCTGATCACCATTGAGATGCTATGAAGGGACCAGAGAAAATCAGTTCTTGCTCACTAATATGCCAATGTGACTGCACTAGTGGTAGTAGAGGTAGTTCTAACAAGAAAGTGGGCAAAATTCCATCTCTGTGATTTCTGTGAGATTCATTTCCTCTTATAAGAAGAATTTAGTTGCAGTTGTTGCTGGTAATCGCGGCAAAATTAGCTATCAGTTTTTATAGTGTATACTGATACGGATTCACTTTAAATATTGAATAAACTTCTTGACTTATTAAATAAAATTATCATTTGCATTGTAAAATCATATTTTATATGGTTATGATGTTTTTGGTTTTTTTCAAGATCTGACACAGTTTAGTACGATATACACATACTTGTATTGGAAATCAGGAGTAATATTTTTTCTTCCACAGCAAAAGGGTTTGTTTACAATAAAACTGTTAAAACTACTTCTGAAAAGGAACTTCTGAGAATGACACAGCCTGATCTTTAGTGAATCTGAATTGGCTGAAGACAGAAGAGTAGAGTCCCTGAACGTGGTGCAGGTCTTTGTCTGGAACAGGCTACCACTGTCAAAACATATCCTTTAATCTTGTTTCCCTGAGCAGCCCCCCTCTTTCTCTGAAAATCTAGGACATTCTTTTTCATCATCAGTGTGTTCCCTGGTCTCTGTGGTATGCAGAGCCCCAATACAAATACGAAGCTACATATTTAAGGAGTCTCTTTCTTTTTGCCAGTGTCTTTGGTCGCAGAATCTGTCCAGGGTTAGGAGGTGTTGGGTGTTGTTCCCTCTCGCCCTTTGCATCTATTCATAGACAATATGATGCGGGAGAAGAAATGAAATGCAGGATGAGTAATTTCCTGCTGTGCCATTACTGTACACGGTTAGATTTTATGGCAAAGAAATACATGAATGAGAACAAAAGACACAGATAATGGGGGCTTTCTATGACACATTAGAATAAATCGGATAAGGATGTACTTGAAATATGAACCATTGGCGCTTGCATGGGATTAGTTTTGTTTGTTTCAGGATAGAAAATCATCATGAGGAATATATAAAACATAATTGGAAGAAAAATAACACATTATTGGAATGCCTCTGTTCCAATTTGACGATATTCCCAAGAGGAAAAACAATTCACATCAAGCAATTATGACCTGATATTGTTTTCCTTTCCATTGCCAGTTGGCTTTACTTTCTATCATTTTGCTAATGACAGTTTCATACCACACCATTTGGCTCATGAGCCGCTGTGCTATTTCTTTAATGCCTCTGGAAGTAACAAACGGTAATGGAAAAGAGGATATTCCTCTATGGCACATTCCCCTCACTGCCTCTGATGATCTTTACAGTAAAGGTGGCATAAAGCTGGTAGCAGGGAATAGGTGCCTGGTTATGGGCTCCTTGTTTTCATTAACATAAAGAAATCATCAGGAGATGCAGTTCCCCCAATAATACCTTGCTTCAGAGGCTGCCACTTGGTGGTGCTGAAATCCTGTCCTCCTCCATGCTCTGTGCACCCCCATGGGCTTCCTTAAATAGGGCTGACTGTGCTGGTGAGAGAGTTTGCCAGTCGAGAGACAAGATTTACAGTCCCAGGTTTAATTGTGTTTTGAAGCAAAAAAAACCAACAACTATAATGTCATAGGAAATACAATAAAGCTATAATGTGCTCCAGAAATTCCAGTTTAAACACTGAACAGCAGCACAATTAGCAGCCCACTGTTCGGTAGCAGCAGTAATATGAAGCTTTCTGCTGTGCTAGCCGGTATACGGATTTAGTCTTGTGATCTATTATTCATTCTGCTGATTCTTTTCATTACAACTGGTTTGCATAAACCCACAGCATCATTAAATAAAACAAGCTAATTGATTATGGTTTTTTACAACACGCTCTGCGTTGGCCGTATGCACTAAATACGAAGAACTTGTTGGGGTTCACACTCGCAGCGCGAGACGAGCTATATTTGGGCTTTAAGCCTGAAGGCTATTGAGATATTGACATCGCAGAAACGCATTCAGATCGATAGCTTGGAAGATACACCTTTAATTTCATATACTGATCCTGCAGAAGACAGCAAAAAGGCAGTACTTCAAAAAAGAAAACTTATCTCAACTCACAGGGACGTGGGAGAAAAGAGTTGGATTGTGTCTGGCGAGAAGCTAGGATCTATAAAAAGGAGCTCATGAAAGGATAGACAAGTTTGATCCTGCGAAAACAAGCAGATATATTAGTCTCCAACTCTGAACCTTACATAAAACCGAATGATCCACAAATCCACACATTTCTGGGGATACCAACAGTGCCTTGCTGAAGGAAATGATGGGAGATTACCTGGGAAGTTCCTCACTGGCCCAACGCATATTAGCTTATAACTTCCAGAGGAAAATCAATTAGGGAATACGACAAGGTTACTGACACAAAATTAAAATTATTAGCCATGTCACTTCATCATATCCCCGGCCCCCCTATTACTTTCCATCAGGTTAGTCAGCCGTGAAATAGAGGTTTCATATGATGCAAGGAAGAGTGTGCCACTGCATCCTCACCACCAACTGCACCCACCCTTTTTGTCCCACAGGGTTTGCACATGGATGATCAAGGGACTTAGACTAATGTGGATGATGCAGTGTGATGAGGGGGACTCGCAGTGTTAACCTACCCTTTTGTATCATTATAGCGCATTTAGGGATCATTCTCTTAAATAGTGGCTTTTACAACCATGCTCCAGATTGCATTCACTCAATTAACCTTTACTCAGCTGGGGATCAGGCAGGTCTTTCGACTGGATCACAATCCTCCGAAACAAAAAAAAAAATACCAAAAGTCGGGCCAGAAGCAGGGATTCCTGTGCGTTTCTTCATTGGTCTCTGTGTTGCATCTCTTTCAGAATTGGTTAAACAAATTAGCGGTGACATATTAATGTCTCTTATTCTACAAATGAGGAATATTGTGTCAATATAATATAATATTGGAAGAATATTGGTCCTTAAAAGTCAATTACATCCTCCATCCCGAGTTACCCCTCCCTTCCCCTTCCTAAACTGTCCAACCTAAAATCTACACTAAATATTTTCTTTATATTCAGTGTATCAACTGCTGGAATTGTGTACAAGATTTACTTAAAGTAGGCCGAAAAGTCCCCAATCCCCTGCGTTGTACAAGCAATACCCCTGATAGAACTCCTTAAATTAAATGTGTAGTTATATCCACAGTATTTTTCATTTAAAAAAAAAGCAACCCCTAGCGAGTAAAATATGGAATTTAAGAGTAACAAACAATTGACCCATAATTTATAGACACTTATACCACAACTTTTCAGGGATATAATTAGTTGTTCCACTAAAGTCAATCCCTAGTCATAAAATCATTAGCAGCAACTGCAACTTAATGCTTTAAATATATATAGATAAGTTTACCATATTTTCTTCAATAGTTCAATTCAGCTACATTTGAGGGTTTCTGAGCATGAATTGCGCTTTCCAGCTCCGACAACAGCATCTCAAAAAAGTTGAGGAGGTGAAGCAGCAGTACCTCTGCCTCACTGAAGGGGGCGTACTGAGCCCACGGGGTTATGCTTGTTCTGCTGTTTCTCCTCTTCTACACAGAGACAAAATCAGACAGTCAAGTTTACAGTAGTCCATTTGTTTATGTTTTGCTCTGACTACTCAAATGGAAGATTCTATATCCAAGCCACCTCAGGAAAATCCATTAATTATTACATTTTTAAAAGATTTGTCTATAATTTCGTCTATATGTTTTTAATTCTTTCTTTTTATATAATTGAAAATATTTTGAAATCAAAAATTGTAAGAGGAGAAATAATGAACTTTATGTTTGTAACAAAAAAAATACCACATTTAACATTTATTTCTAATTTCCATGGTAACCTATGATTTTGTCTCACGCCATATGAATTGTAAAATTGCTATGGCAAATTAAGAACTCTTGAAAGTCAGAGCAAATACGTTTTTTCTCTGAGCCAATAGAAAATGTAGCTTACCTTTTTCACGCAGAAATCAATTATCATTTAAAACTCTCTCACACACACACACTCTCAAACAGACACATATATATATACTATATATACTGTATATGTTTTGTATTTTGTTTTGTTTTCTTTGAAGAGCTGCCATTATTTAGCACTTACACAAAAACAGAAGAAATCAATACCGTTTCACAGTACTGTATACAATATTTGTACACATTTGGGTATCTTTATTAGGGCCTCAAAGGTTTTGTCTTATGCATGTTCAACACCACTGAGACTTGTTCAGCACACGATGACAGATACCATAAGCCGATCCCCACATGCACAGCAGATCATTTGTTCAACTAACACTTCTTGATCTATTATTTTCTGACAGAATACAGAATGATAGGACATAATAATGAGGAGTTGCTTGCACCCTCTTCTGAACTAACGAGTCGGATTTTTGTGCTGCGTATGCATCACTTGCCCTTAGTCTTGTGTTCCACCCTTTGTATACTGCAGACATTGTCTAAAACACTGAAACACACCCCTGAGCAAATTAAAAATGAATGCAAACAGCTGCCTGAGTGTGTTTGTGGCTGTTGTTGGATATACTGTAAGCACTTCTACACACAACACAACAATATACACAATATGAAAGATGCATTCATAAGTAGGGATTCATAAAAATATGAACAAATCATCGGTTATCAGACATGGAGGCTTTTAATTTAAATATCAACCTGAAATAAGCATTTGCCCAGTTTTTTTAATTCATCATGAAAACAATAATACACTGATCAGCCATAACATTACAACTGTCGGCATGTGATATATAAGGCAGCAAGTGAACATTTTGTGCAAGAAGTAGACAATAAAGGCCAGAGCATCTCTTCAACTGTGGGTCTAGTTGGATATTGCTGGTGTGCAGAGGTTATTATCAACCAAAGCCGTCTCAGGAAGAAGAACCGGTGAACAGGTGACAGTATCATTGAAGCTCGTCTGAATGGGAAGGCTAGCCCGTGTTATCAGACTGCTCAAATATTTTGAGTAGTCACAGACAGTAGTGGCATTCTGACCACTGTCCACTCCTAAAAGCAGCTGCCATAGGTCTGTTAACATCAAACTGGACAACAGAGCAAAGCCGAAGGGTCTGATTAATCAAGATACCTTCACCATCATGTGGATGGACAGGTGGATGTGTGTAGCACTATGGCAAGATGGCAAGCTGACAGAGGCAGTATGATGCTTTGTGCAAATATCCTGCTGGGAAACCCTGGGTAAAGCCATCTCTTTGGATGTTACTTTCACCGGTATCACCTACCTAAACAGTATTTCAGATAAAGTACACTCCTTCATTGAAAAAGTATTCCCTTATAAGGCAATAGCCTCTTTCAGCAGAATAGTAATCCATAAAATTTTTCAAAAATGGTTTTGAAAGGCTTTTAGGAACACAACAACAAGTTGAAGATGTTGACTTGGTCCCAAAATTCCCCATCTCACAACATAGAGGATTTAAGAGATATGATCAGAGCTGATCAGGCAGAAAAAGTAGGACCTACACAATGTTAGACAGGTGGTTTTAATGTTATGGCTGATGGGTGTATATCAGCACAGTGAGAACTCGCAGTAAGAGAAATCAGAGTAATATTGCAATTCCTATAGGAAAGACTTGATGTTCTTTTACAATTAGGTGAAAAATTATATCTGCATATTTTTGTACGTGTGTCAAAATGAGTTAGAAAGCGGATCAGCATATAGGACATCAGAAAAAAAATTCCAGCACCATGATTCCCTTCATAAAAGGATGACAATTTTTATTTGATGATTCCACAGCTTTATGTGGAAAGTAAGATTATGATTTGCTTTGTTTCACTTATCGGTGCAGAGAGAAATCATAAAAAGAAGTCCAAAAATGTGAATTATAAAAGGTTTGTAAAATGACAGCTTTTCAACACCAGGCAATAATGACGGGACATAATCATTAGGTGGTATTTGTGCAACACATCTACAGACTTCAAGCATGCACATTCTGTCACTTTCTGTGTGTTGTGTGCTCAAATGACCACTTTGATGTGAAATATGTTTGAATTCAGCAAAACTGTTAAGGAAATGGATTCTGCAATAATTTCCCTGTATTACATAAAGACAGAAATAACAAAGGACTATCAAAGGAAAATATGGGCACTGAAGCTCTTACTGAAATGGCTGTGTGGGCAATTTATAAAGTTTGAAAATGACTGTATCTCGTACTTTTACTTGTTTTGTTGTACTGTCTTCTCTTTCTGTCTCGGGGTGTGATGGAGCCCATCCATCACACAGGCATCAGAGACATAAACGCGCTTCTACAAATCAATGGCTCATTGACTGCCCCAGTGGCAGACATGGACACACGTCCGTCTCCCTGACACTCAAAAAAAAGAAACGGCAACACAAATTGGGCCTCACTGTCTGACTGAGAGGGCAAGAGAATAGATCATTGACAATCATGACACAAATCCATCCCTGATTCCTGAGAACTCCTTTTCAATTGTTCCCAAGCGGTTCCCATGAAGTCCCCTTCCTTCGTATCCGTCAATATAGACATGCTCGGAATGGAGGCTTTTGCTGCTCCTACTGTAGTTTGGGCTTTGGCGCTTTAGGGGACATTTTGACAATGGCGGGAGGATCGGAGGTGAAGCCTGTCGGTTGCTTTGCTACATATTGATTGTGATTCTGCTGAGGGCTTAATTGATTCATATTTTGAGATCAACAGGATACTCTCTTAGCCTTGAGCCTACAGTGGGCAGGAAAGGCATGGAGTGAGCAAATCAGCTGAGTGGAGAGTTTATTTTCTTGCTCGCCTGCGGATAGCGTTCTCAATAAAATCAGAACCATTAGTTCTGTTTTTTGGAGTATTCATTAAAAATACTCTTCAAGTAAAAGAAAATGAACTGAGGCGGAGGTAGATTAGGGTGTACAAACTGCTGAGAATCATTATTTGTTAAAATTCTTCAGGAGTTTGGAGGCACATCATGTTGCACCAACATCTAACCTAAATCGAACAACATTTGTAGAAAATGTTTGTGCTGTTCTAACTGACTGAGTTTGGCGGGCTAAAAGGTACACACTGCTTCCATATTCTGTTGCAACCTCTCACTCCCATCAGGTCCAATATGGCAGCCCAGCCTGTGCCGTGGTCTGCGCTTAGAAGTAAGAAGCTGTGGATTTTATGTCTGAGGGCATCCTAGTAGTGGAAAGAGTGAGAGAGAGATTTCAAGTTGACGGGTTGCTGCAATGAGTTTGACTTACCTGTGGAGAAGTATCCAAGTCCTGCAAGTACCAAACTAATTATTCTAAGAAAATATAAATATAATATTGAGATATCTGCCCGTTAAACAGATTTTTTTATCTTCTCACCAGCATCTCGCTGTGTTCGGTCATTGAGGAATTATTGGGTCTCTAACAAAATAATGTCTTCCTCTCTTTATTTTACAAAGTTTGACTTTTCTCTGATAACATACAGTAGCGTGGAAAAGAGTAAAACATCAATGTTCAAAGCGAAATCAAGCTCGTTAAAGCTAATGACAGACAAAAGCACAATAAAAACGTTCACTCGTGTCCCTGTTTATAATTAAACTATTTTTTGAATATTTTGCAGCAGATTTGCAAAACAGCTGATTCCAACAGCATAAAACTGTTGTTACAATATTATAGACTGTAACAACATTACAATGTCATATATTCTCCTAACATTCCAGTGTTGTTACAGTGTTATATATTGTTATATCATAACAACATCTTACATTACAAATCCATAAATTGTATCATGTGACTAAGAATAAAATGTGAATTAAAATTGTGAAAACAACAAATTAACTAATTTGATGCTAACATGCAAAGTGTACAAAGCTGCAACCATAAAAGCTAAAACCGCCATGACCACAGTTTATTCTGGGTTACATTTATGCACTGTGCAAAACATGCAGGAAGTACTGAATACCTTTTCTACTTTATTACATTTAATAATTTCAAATCAATTCGCTGATGAAACAAGTGCCAAATTTATTAGGTCCACATATGAAAAACCTTTAATAAATTGGATGATGATAACCTTTATACCTTATAAAGACAGCGCTAGGGCCAGTGCTGGTCAAAGATATGAATTGGTGCATTGGAAAATCCAATAAAGACGGTTGGTCGTAGGTTCGTAAACATGCCAGAAAATCTAGTACTGATGTCTGATAACAACCTCCAAAGTCGTGTTCTTCTAGTTTCTTAGTGTTTGCTTGTCATCACATATGTTATCTAAGTAAAACAGTTAAAACAAACACAACATATGCTGAAACCCTTCTTCAGCTCCCATCTTGTCCCATCAGCACCGTCTGACTTAATCCAGCTCCGTAGAGGATGCAACTTCATATCCACTTATTTGTTAAATTTAGATCTTTATGACTTAACAGATGGAAACCATGTTAATGTATAGGGCTTGAGCTGGGGTTGAATGATAGTACTTCAAATGCGTGAACTGTGTGTAAAAAAAGTACATCCTCATACTGCATTTATTTAATTCAAGCTTTCTATTTTCAGACAAAAATGGTATCCTGCTTGTCTGTTATCCAACCATAACAACCTCAAACACCCCAGTTTTAGTCCCTTCTCTTCTTATTAGAAATCTTCCCGCAGTTTCCCTCGCCATCACAAACACCAAAGGGCCAGTAGTTCGCCAATCAATGCCAAGTCCCCGGGTAAAGCCTTGAATCTGACTAGAGACAGAAGTTTCTGATGGGAGAGCTGCTGGACCCCCAGGCGACTAGGGCCAGGCAGACTAACAAGAGAGTAGATGGACACCTAAAAGAGTTTGTCAGAGTGGCGCTGCCTTTCCACTGGTGTTCTGGGGCTTTAAATGGAAACTGCAAGGATGAAAACAAGGCTTCATGGGACCACAGCTATTTCTCTGTGTTCTGCAGATGAAGAAAGGAAAGGAAGCCTGATCAAGTGCAGTAGGATAAGAAGGCAGGCTGGGAGGCCAGAGGGATTTATGCCTCTATGTTTGTGTGTGTGTGTGTGTGTGTGTGTATAGCTCTGGGCATAAGATTTTGTTCCCTAAAATAAAAGAGGGAAAGCTGCAACATGATGAGGAATGCCAGGGTCCAGCCTTTTTGTTTGCTAATCAAAGAGAATTTACTAAAAGTTATAGTTGTTACAAAAGTTAACAAAGTGTGTGATATAAATTTATATCGCTGAAAAGTTTTATTATGGAATCGTCATAATTTTCCCTAATAGACCTAAACCCGAGAAAGAACTGGATTAATTTTGGGAAAGGTTGGTTGAATATTTCCTACATTTTATCTCTAACATTTTTTGTCCTTTGACCTTTAAACCATTGTTCTGATTTATTCCAAATTGGGTGCATGTAAATCGACTCGAGGAGATCTACCTTCAAGAGGTCCTTGAGCTCTCTGGTTGGGATTAATATATATATAAACAAGTAATTACTTCATGCTTTTTGAACAAATGTCGTCGAAATTAAGAGCTGCATCCTATACTTATGAAAAAAAGTCTTTTATTTAACACTGATATGTTGCATTTAAGAAACACAATCGTGCAAACCCTAAACCTTTTACTTTTCCATTAATGCATAAAACTCCCATATTTTGATTGTCACAGTTGCAATTATTAAGTTGAACATAAAAAAAGTTGTGTAATGCAAACATTCATGTTTCAAGAGTGAACCCCGATTTTCCAATTAAGAATTAGTCAGATCAGAATGAAGTTATATCAGAATCACAATGACAATCACAATCATCTTTTTTGGCCATGTATATGCATACAGGGAATTTGTTTGTGAGCTCTCACAGTACGAACGTCATATAAATAATTTTAAAATTTTAATTTTAAATTAAGTCTTGACTTAGATTTTCCAAAGTGTGGGATCACTTAACAGCAACACAAAACAATCCCTACAAACTGCTACATAGTTACAGGAAGAAAAATACGTTATAGCCAGATATATTTACTTTCCATAAAGTTAGTTTAAGAATTTCAAAATGCGTTAAAATCCGAGGGAACAGAACTCTGGCTCCACCTGCATGTCTGATTTACGCACACAAAACAGCGACATTCCTAAAAAAGAATAGTTCTTTCCTTTGTGCATTAAAAAACTTCCAATTTCATACGGCAACATTGTGACAAAGACCCTTGAACACAAGAACTGTTCAAAATGCTGTACTACGCATTAGGTTTCAGTATTATTTTAAAAATAGAAGTATAAATTAACCATGTGCATACGTATCAAATAGATAGTTTGTGTTTTTCTTCCCTTTGCTTTGATTGTTTTTGTTGTCACTGTCTGCGCACAACTATAAGGATGAAATAATAGCATGTGGTGCTGAGCCAGCACAGTTTGGATAACTATGGCATGTTGACAGATTAAACAGTTATAGTAATGGTGACATTTTCGGACAATTACACTCTGGAACTGTGTTTTTAAGTACCCCTTTTCATGCTCCCAAAACAAAAAGCCAAATGAAACAGAAGGTACCATTATTGGGTGAGCAGGCCCTTGACTGTAACCTGGGACGTAAGAAATCTAGGATTCTTTATAAAGTTTGAAGAATTAAAGACCCTTTCCCTCTAAGTTTTTGAATTGCACAGAGCCTCTAAAGCGATTGATCAAAATATGGTGAAAGCCCTTTTTCCTTTAAAATACATCCATGTTGTTTGGAACAGGAGAAAAATAAAATCCTTCTGGAAAAACATGTCTTGATGGTCCACGAAATCAAACACATTACATAAAACATTCAAAGGGACAAAGATTTGGGAAGCAGAGTCAGACTTTGATTCAAATTCAATCCAATGCTATTAAAGTCATGTGTTATATGAGCAGATGGGAGGTTATGTTTCTTTGTTTTCAGATTAGAGAGATCCCATCTGCTGCATGAGAGCAGATGAAGACTGGATATGTGAGCTAAAACTGATATCCAGAATTCATGTGGAATCATGTACCGTCACATCAGATGCAAGCAAGCTAAAAATTTAGCAGAATATGGGTAATTTGATGGCGGTGGCAAAATCCTCACGATTGGTTAGAGGCGCACCAAATTAATGTGGGTGGGTGGTGACGAGCCAACTGTGCAAATGTACAAATGGGAATTTAAAAGGAGAAATTAATCCTCTTTCCAGCGAGCCAAACTTCCTTAAAGTTAAATTATTTGCTTTTTTTGGCCATGGAACCAAAATATCCAGTCAATTTTACTCAGTGTTGCCAAATAACCCAACGTCTGGCACAAAATGGTCTGAATGTCGTGCAATGGCCTTCAATATCGTCAAGTCTAGTGCTTAAAATTGACCTGAGGTAAAATATGCGTTTTCGTTTTTATCTCCTGTTTATTGCGGCTCTCTGCAGGCATCCAGTGAAAGTAGCATGTTAACCTCAGGTGATACATCCAAGCATGCCAATACATCAGGAATGTGGCGCCATGTCTGCCTCGACTAATACACGTACGGCAAGCGCCAAATGTACTCTCACAGTTTGTTGACTTCCAAAATGCATTCAACTCGCTCTGAATAATTAAATATTGCGGTGACAATGCTTGGCAAGAAAACCACATCCTCACGCTTGATTAAAACTTTGTCACCAGACACTGTGGAAAGTTTCCAAACAATTAATTATCAGGGTATTAATGGTGGCATATCCTGTGTAAAACACGATAAAGCGGGGGACTTAATTAAGAAAACTCATTATATTTCCATTTTAAGAATTTCAGTTTTCAAATGAATGTTGCACGATTATTTCCCTCTCCCTCAGTCACTGTCTCTTCTTTTCTTTCCTCCACAAACTGACGCGCACACCCGCCTCGCTTCGGCTGGCATTCATGTGCCACCTCTCTAAATCCTCTTCGTGTGTTTGAACTTTTGCATTCATTGTCCCCATTATATATTTAAATACACACTCCCTCTTTAAAGTCTCATTCACTTGCTCTCTTTTGCCAAAAATGTGAAATTGATAAATTAATTTCTATTCTCCTCCGGTGCAGTCGGGGATCCACATGAGAGAGCGGCTCAGTCTCTTCAGCGAAGACATGCGGTTGAGGAGATGAACACCTCGATGGCAGGTGTCGAGCCGCTCCTTTCTTCTCCACCAGTCATTGACACTTGTGCAGACCCCATCCTCATCTTTTATGGAGTAAAACTGCATCAGCATAGTCTTTGAAAGAAGCCTTTATTGTACCTGACCTGTACCTGCCTGACAAGCTCGGTCCGAGGCTGTGCCCTACATTTAAATATCAAGACGGAAGCAGCATAATGGCCTGACTACTGCATGCATAAAACCCCCCTCTTGTCACTCTGTCATAACGGAACCCATCCGAGGGTCCTCAACAACTTGACAAAGACATGAATAGAGATGCTGATGGGTCAGAGAGCTCCCACAGGACCCTGTGTGAAGCGGTGCTCAGGGACGGGTACCTGAATGGCTGAGCAAACAAGCCTGTGGAAAAAGAGAAAAAACACACGTAATGAAGAGGTCAAATTGAGGGCAGCCTGTACACAAACACGTATGCACATATGATGTCTCAGAAAACACAGCCGACCTTGTTAGTCTCAGACGCTTTTCAACACAAAAACAGACGCAGGACGCACCTTCAGCAGCACACAGGTTAATGCGAAAAACACAGCAGACAATGACTTCGCTAAAGGAAGCTTTGTCTGTCACCGTGTTTGCTGGCAAATGGGGTCAACAACAATACTCCAGACGGCTGTGTAAGGCAGCCAATAAAAGCTATCGTTAATGAAAAGAGAGTCCGTCGGCACTTCCTGTGATGCATTCGTTGAGTTTTTGTCTTTACTCTTTCTGTATTCTTTTATCAGGGGTGCTAGGAGGAGGCAGAAAGAAAAGAAGCATTGAGCGGCTGGCCGTGTAAAAAACTGCAAATGGATGATCCAATATCACATCCCTTAGAATTTAAACTAGATGAGCTTAGGGTACTCTCCCCTAATGTGTGTATGTACATGTGTGTGACTGTCCATGTGATATTCATGAGGCAGAGGAACTGAACAGGAGGGTAATTTTCTGTACTCACTGAGCCAGGCATTCCTCAGGACAAAAGGATAGGGTAGACATAAAGATTACAAGGTTGAACAGGAGTGATGGAGGGACTCTGCATGTGCATTTACACACAACTACCTACCCACACACACACATACACAATCAACAACCCTATTTTCTCACGCCATTGCCAAATCCGACTCCGCCCTACAAAATCACGCCCGCCGCGCCTCCAAATCCCTCTCTATTCCTAAATTGCTTGTCAAAAGGGAAAATTTTGAAAATAAATCTGCGCAGCTGACAAAAACAGATTACATGCTGTTTGCACCTGGTGGTGGCAATTAAAACTCTGATGACAAGTGAGGATGGCCTCCTAATGTGGTGTCTCAAGGCGTATCAGCGTTTCCCTGTGTGGCAGCACCAGCTTGTCATTCCTTGGCCCTTTGTGCTGTCTGCTGTGTTCCGCCATGAGCATGTCTGGGGTATTGTACATTGAGATACTCGTAATTAAAACCGCGGCATAAGACATTAACATGGCATCTAATGAGGAAAAAATAAGGAATACACAAAAAGAACCATTTTGCATCTATGGAAACACAATTTTGCAAAAACAAATGCCAGATTCCAGATCAACAATAACGTTATTACTATTATTGTTTAGGTCCCATTTTTTGGTACAAAAACGGCTCTGACTCATCAAGACAAACACTCTACCAGTCCTCTGAGGGTCTGCTGTGGTATCTGCCACCAAGATGTTTGCAAGTCCCGTAAGTCTTGAGGTGGAGTCTCCGTGACTCCGATTTGTTTTACCATCTCTTTAGCTGGGATTACAAATACACTTTTCCTTCATTAGCTGCACCAAGGGAGGATGTTATATTTGCACCTCTGTGCGTTTGTTTGTCTGTTTGTGAACACGATTTAGGAGAAACTAGGACTAGGGTAATGCTAACTGTCCTACAGTTAGATATTAGCAAGACTTTGATCATATCTGGTAACTAGAGTTAAGTGTGGCGGTTCCAATAACGTAATAAAAAAAAACTCTATATAAAATCAGAGATATAGCATTGAAAAATTGTAAATGCGACCCTTAGGTTGATGTGTGTGCACTCTGTGCTCATCTGATTGAAAGCAAAAACTTGAAAAGAAGAAAGAGAAGTGACCAAATAGGATCTGGTGTTTACATGAGTCAACCCATTCAAACGTTATTGTGATGCTTCTAATTAAGAAAGATAATAACCCGGGGTCAATAACAAGAAAGCCTTAATCCGCCAGAGCAGTTTTCGTCTGACTAATGTGTCATGACTATGGCATTACAATAACAGAAAGTGATGGTGAGGCAATGACATTATAGTGAAAAACTCCTCGTCAGGCGATTCATCCTGATAACCCAGATCCACCGATTGTGGAGATTGAGCAAGTTTCACAGATGTCTTAATAAAAAGTGAAGTTTGTGGTACTGATCCGCTTTTATTGTTATAGTATTTCGTCTTATATCTGGTGTCTTCAGAGTTTTTTCCTGGTCGTTTTTTAGTAGCTTACAGCGTCGGCATCATGACAGCTTTTCTCTGAATTTTTGTGGTGTTCATTGTTTCTTTCATCCACATCTTAGTTCTTTAAGAGTTTGTATTCAAATGAAAACTCAATGCTGTGGTCATGTTCATTAAATGCCGGGATCATGCACGTGACTTGCGCTGCCAGGTACGAGCTAAGCAGGAAGTGTCTAGGCTGCCGTTGTCTTTCCGATCGATATTAGGGAAAGCTTATTCCACCGCCATGCAAAGGAATGAAATTCAATCGTAAAGGGCATTCTGATTTGGATTGGCGTGTTTACTTGGATCATTTTCATCAGGATATGGCTTTTTTTCAGACTAAATGTGTCCATGTAAACCGTCCTACTTATGCTCAATCAGACTGAAGTCTGGAACGTTTGGAAGCCAAGTACACATCTCAAACATGTTGTTCTTCCTCAAATAATTTCTAAACCATTTTTGGCGGTGTGGGTTCACTGCCATTTAGGAGTACCCTTTCCACAAGGTTTTGTACTCGGTCAGCAATAATCTTTAGGTAGGTGGTATAGATCAAGTAACATCCACATGAATGGAAGGACCTAAGGTGTCCCAGCAGACATTGGCCCATAGCATCCTTGCCTCCCCCTGCTAACCATTCTTAGCATAAAACATCCTGATGCAATATTTTCCCATGGTAAGCAAATTCACTTAATGCCAAAATGTTCACTAGTTGAGAATACAACTCACTTATGTGCTACTGAAATGAGATTTTCGATGTTATTCTCAGTGATTATAATGTTATGGCTCATTGGTAGGGCAGCAGACACATCTCAGAGTTCATATATGCACACATACATTATAACAATGTGAGTGTGTCTCTCGACATTACAGATTGCCTTATTCTCAAAGTCTGTATGTTCAGTAGCATAAACTCAAGGGAGTATTCTGAAACCCCTTATCTTAAGTAGCCCCTTTTGAATGACAGCGGACAAGCAAACAAAATTGCTTGAACGTACCACTTACATGAGTCCATTGCTTTTATATTCTTTCATATTTGTGCCAGAATCATAAAATGGACCCTTCGCATAAACAGACGCCGCATCATTATTTCATAAGTTTGCTGAGTTGAGTGTAGTAAATTATGTACACCTTGGTTTCTTGGGGGACAGAGGTATTTCCCTCTGTGTTAGGGATTAAGCCGCCAAGCTGAAGACAATTTTTGTATACCATACGCTCAGAAATCTATCAAACCCCAAAGAACACTTGAGCATGAAAGAGGACTGAGCTTAATGGACAGAGTTCAGAAAAATAAGACACAGAAGTAAATGTGTGGATATATTCTGTGTGAGCTTCGGATTTCCTTGAAATGCGGATAAAAGTATAGAAGCAGTCCATTAGCTGTAATTGCCGAATTTCTGTATTTACTGGCTCCTCTTGCATTTCTTAGGTTTTTGTTTCCAGTGTGTTTGGTTTTGATTAGCAGAAAACTGAGCTGGTTAAAAAAGCATTTTTCTTCTCTGGCTTGGTATCAGAATGATAATGTTGGCTTTCCTTGTCCCCTTTTGGCTCCTTGAGGGTCTTTTAAGGTCTATCATTGACTTTGACTAGCCTATAAAGAGCTTAACTATCCTCATTAGCAGTCGCTCTCCTCCTGCTATGTTGGCTTTGTGTGGTTTCTCTCCCTTTAGTGGTCTCCGGTGTCTCTCTGCCTGCATGTGGAATAGTATCGGCTAGATGGGGGCTTCAGCTTGACAGATGGAGGCCGCTTTGTGACCCGTAGAGACAGGCAAGCCCTTCTGTCCCCATCCTGATTGAGTGGTTAACTACTGGTCGCTCTCCGCACGTCAAACAACCCTGCTTTATGTTATCTAAAGCTGCTCCCACTTGGCCCACTTGGTGCGATATTGGTGTCAAACCTTGACAGCCGTAGTCATCTGCAGCCAGCACTGATGCCATTGAGGCTTGGTGAATGACACTTTTATGAAAGCAGTCGAAACAGCGCAGGTACTGGATTAAATGACGATAGGAATATGCAAATTAACGTTGTAAGAGAAGGGGTGAATAAAAACATTTCTATCTTACTAACATCTGGAGCTTTTTTTTTCATTAAAAGGATTGGCTTTATTTTGAAATTACCAACAGTTATCTAAAATGAACAGTTCGGGGACTTCAGCTGTGTTTTCTATGAAGCTATGTTTCCTTGAACGACATAGCTTCATAAAAAGAAAAAAAACACTGTAGCTTTTGATTTGAAGTTGTGCTTTATTTTTGTCGACCCAACACAAAACCAAGTAAATACAGAAAAGATTTGGCAGGCAGACCCAAACGAGTTGGCCACAGACAAAAATCAGCGGATAAAGGGAGAGTCTCCCCTAAATAATGGCTAAATGCAATAAAAAAGAGTAATTTTTGGAAAAATGAGACTCACAAAAATGTATTCATATTTCCATCCGTTCTGTATGGGGGGCTGCTGATGCAGATCACAGCTGACAGGGGGCAGGGTCCCCAGATGGATGTGTGCTCAGAACTTTCTTTCTCGGAGACAACAGTTCCATCCCCTATGGCACCATGGTGCTGGTTGAATAAATAACAGCTGTCATTTTCTTGTAATATGCTGTCTTTTCTGGGCAACCAGAAAACATGCTACAATTGGCTGCTCACTACTCCTGAGGGATGGGTCAAATGCAGACAATTAATTCTAAAATTCTAGAAGTCAGGAATTTTGTGAAAATAGTCGCAGCGTCAAAATTTGGTCATATTAACGATAGCGGTTGCTGAAAAACTGTGTCATGTATCATTTTCCAAATTTTATACCAACATAGACCTTAATGCAAGGAAGAACTGGATTGACTTTGGGAAAAAGTCGGTTGTATATTTTGGCCACTAGAGGGAGATTCATCTCTACCATTTTAAGTTCTCAGGCAGCAATTTCTCGCTGTTGGTCCAATTTAGTCAAAATGATTTGCTTATGAAATAACCCGAGGAGATATATCTTGTATATTTCATAATTAACCCTATACTTAATATTTTATTCACTAGGGAATAAATGAGTGGTTTGGTTAACTGGGTTCATTTGCCACCAAACACATGATCCGGTTATGGAAAGCTGCATCATAATGAAATTTCACTCCATTAGGTTCTTGGTTTTGCAGCCTTATTATTTCAACTTACTGTGCAGTCTTTTTTTAATATACACAACACATGTTACTTAAATTAAATAATTAACTGTTGTAAGTATTAAATCAACTTCAATATTTTGCTACACATAGGTTTAAACTCTTTTTTAGAAAAGGTCTGTGTTTAATCCACCGAACCACTTCCTGACATTTTTAATGCTGGACTCAAAAGCAAGCGGTCTTCTTTTTTAAAAGCTTGGAAAATGAAGTCAAAATGCTTTTGAAACAACCTTTAAGAGTTACCATGACCTGGAAGATACAGAAACAACTACCTATTTATACTTCTGTACTTAGAGCTGCGTTTAGAAATGGGCAATTACTGTCTCATACTAAGAACCTTAGAAAAACTGACCAGGCTGCCCTTTTGGATGAGTCGGAATAAGATTTATTTTTTTGTATATTAGAAAAAAAAATGTTTCCACTCATTGAAATACATTATTAGTTAGTTTCCTAAGTAAGAACTTTCATGCCTGCATGGTTTATTTATTTTCTAGCAACAAGTCGGGGACATCTAAGAAGAAATGAACAAAACACTCAGTAATTCCAGGTTATTCTTGTACATCTTTTTGTTTAAATGCAATTGAGGTGTTGCTTCGTCTCTCCTATGGCCGCAGAGGTGGTAACATATGTGATTCGGAAATGTGTGCATATGGAAAGACAGGATGAGGGTGTGAGGTTTTGACAATGCTATTTATCACAACACTAAAAGGCATCTAGTTGCAGTTAGGTGCTGCTGAACCAAAAGAAGAGAAACTCAACAGGATTTTTTTTTTAAATATGGGAGACAGTGCAAAGTCTCGGGGCTGCTCACCCTCTGAGCATAAGATGAGATCGACCACAATGAAACAGGCAAGCTAAATTGTTGTTTTTTTCAAAAATAAAGTTTTCATGTTAAGTCATTCTATGTGAAGCACTGACGAGATTTACTATCTGTATATCATATTTTACTACAATAACTTATATTTTAGTTCCTACTGGGACCATATTTTATGAAAACATTGTTTTTTCTGACATGATACCTCTGCTTTTTTCTGAATATTGTTTTTCAGCTATAACATGCACATTATTCTTTTCAGGATTTTGTATGGCATAAGCTGTCACGATGTATGCCGTCCGGCAGTCCGGCAGTGTCTTTACCCTAATATCTTTCAAAGGAGCACTCGAAGAATTGATAAGTACTGAGAGAATACGCTGGTAACCCAGACTCTCGTTTATTCTCAGATAATATTAAAGTATATCCAAAAAAGATGCACCCTGTTTATCAACCTGCAGGCAATTATGTTGTGTACTGTGTAATTGGCAGCAGAGAATGGGGAAAAATGAAATCAATATTCTCATATGAGTTTCTCAGCGTGCTTCAAAAACGGTCTGTATGATGCAGAAGTGCCTTCTCTATGTACACAGAGTTCTAAAAGGTGGAATTCAAAGAGATCTTTAGACTAGTATGGTTGTTTGATTTTATTTTTTCTTCATTCTTTTTGCATTGCATTTGCCGTTAGGTGCATAAAAAAATCTTTAAGCAGATTCCAAGGGCATTCCAAGCACGTGCTGGAAATGCTGAAGAAAGCTATTTTACCCCAGATACCAGATTAGATAAGCAAGAAAATGAATGTTTTAAGATATCCACTGAAAATAATACATACACAAAGAAGTTTCATCATGAAGTGCGCTGGTAAAACTTTACAAAACATTAAAAACACAATTGTGGGTTGGAACATAGTTAAGAACCAATCAGGAGCGACAGGATAATTCATTATTATTAACAGGACAACATATATTAGTTAATGATGGGCTGTTAGATGTGGTCGGTAGATATAGTAGTAGCTGATATTGACTAAATATTAACGTTGTCTAAATAATATGTCAATTTAGATGAACTAATAATAGGATAAAAAATGATGTGTCAACAAATGCATAATAATTGTACTCTATGATGGCTCTTGAATGCAAACATCCCTGGACACGTTACACTCACAGTAGATGAAAACATGTTGGAGGCAGATACAGAAAACATTACCAACCCCAGTAGATAGAAACTTTGCGATTAAATGTGGCCAGCTGTAACTATTGATGGCAGCACTGTTCTGCACAAAAGCCAGTGATAAAACAAGCAGTGAGCTCAGAGGTCAGAGAGAGCACAGTACCTGATGCTAATGTTACTGCGAGCAACATCCCTTGTCAAGCAACACCGGAGCTGTTTATATAGTGTTAATTTACACCTGAGACTACTTAAGATATCATTATCACAGGTGGTAGATACATTATCATATACCCTACTAGATTCATCTTTCATCAATCAAATGTCATTTAATGGGAGGAATTAAACCTCACAAACTGATTAAGAATATATCTGTTTAACTCCATGAAAGAAAACTGTAGGGAGGCTACCTCTCAAACTAGAAATAGCCTCGAACATGTCAACAATTAAGGTTATAGAAAGTACATTTTGATTTTGTGTTTCCTTTAACTTAATCATACACTTTGTATAAACTTAATGCTAACACCAACCAACCCGGGAGAGTTACTCTAGCAATGGAAATTTCTAACAAAAAAAGCTAATGTAAGAATAAGGGATAATTGTCGTCACTTCAGAGATGAAGGCGAGAGACCGGTGGTGAGTCAAGAAAAAGCATCACCCACTTTTGACTCAAATAGTGCTGCAATGCCATGGCAAAACCTCTAGCCCCTCAGGCTAACGTTAGCTAGCATACCGCTGCTGACAGATATCATACGGCAGTTAAAATCTCACCTTCAGTACTCACTGAAGGATAGATAGCTGGTGTTGACTGCACCCCGACAGCCATTTCTTCAAGAGCATATGTCTTCTATTTTTTCTTATTTTTTCTCAGTGCAAGTAAACAGAACACAACTTTGATGGACATTTTGTCTACATCGCTTAGTTGCTTCTCGAGAGATCATGTGAGGTAGTGGTGGTGGCTCCATCAGGCATACAAGACTCCCACTTGCACACTTCATTTTGGATTATTATTCACAAGGTGTGTAAATAATTCCATTTTTAGTCACTTGAAAGTATTTGTTTTGTTTTTAAATTGTTTATTATTTTGCTTAAATTTGAAAAATTCCAAAAAACAAATGTGAATACTCAACACGAAATGAGAAAACAGTATTTGGAGTTATTGTATTTGATTGCTGCAGAAATCTTTTTGAATTGACTTTAACCAAGTTGAGTCTGTTGATTGTATCCGCATTGGGTGTATGGGGAAATCACTGAAAAGTTTTTGTTTGACAATGCCATCTAAGAAACACCCTTGTATCGCTCAAGGTTTCAATTCAATATTCATGCTTAATAGGGAAGAGCAGTGGAAAGCAGGGACAGGGGCAGAGGCAGAACTACTGAAATTACCTGAAAGTTGTTCCACTGCAAGTATATCCATTTCTAATTAGTTTGCAACAAATAAACAACTCAACAATCGATAATGATTTCCTGTTCGACTCTTGCTTCTGCCCTAGCTGGCTGCGGCATCCTCCTCTCGCACTTCTCTCACTTCAGAAGGCATTTTCTGGACCCAACTGTTCTGAGGGCTCTGAGAGGAACCCACACTGGAGGCTTCCTCCAACAAATAAATACCACCAGCAACTTTTTTTTTTTGTTGCTACTTTTGGGGTTAGAAAACAACGACAACAACAACTTGGAAAATATGCATCTGTGTTTTATTATTTATAAACCTATCCTTGCAAACTATTGTTCATCATGGAAGCTGAGAGCAGTCATGGTGGGAATTATTTGATGCCATTATCTCGAGATAATGTGTTCATTATCTGTTGTTTATACACTGCTGTAGTATAACCATTGATATGATGAATGATTTTGATGCAGCTGCATAGCAGTAATAATGTTGTATTTTCTTGCTTGCTCTATGCAGATGGTCGTTGCTAACTTGACTGACAGAAATCCTCCCATTGATGAAATCATGATTGTGGCTCTCTCTCTACATCACTATGATATGAAAGATGTCTTATTTTTGTTTTGACGTTTTGCTATTGAGTCATTGTTCCAGGAAGTTAAAACCTCTGAATACATTTTCCAACTATACTGAAGTCAGGTAAACCAGACACCACAAAGCTCGCAATTTGTAACAGCATTAAGGACAAAAGAAGTTGTGGGGGAAAAACCCCAAAAGCGTTCGTCACGATGAAATTAATTTGAAACTTCGAAATCAATTACCCTGAGGAAGAAAGCCAGTTTCAAGAAGCTAACATTGGCAGAGCGACTAAAGCTAGCAACAGCACAGAGCCACCCATGAGCCCTGAAGTCCAAACAAAGCCAACATATTGCATATAATGGACTGAACGAGGCTTAGAAAGTCTTATCTTAATTTTTTTAAATGGTAACTTAAATGAAAAAAAATCAGAATCGGCCAAAATCGATATCGGCTGTGTAGGACTTTATAAGAATAGTTGAACAGTGATCGGCCAAGAAAATTGTAATGGATGCACCACTAATTTTGACCTGTGTTAGACCTTGATTGAAGTAGAGTTTGATGTGTGGATCGGTCATCGATTCTCCCTGATCATCGTCATGACATTTTTCATCTTAAAATCAATTGCTACTATTGTCAAGATGCCACCCATGCACGCAGGAATGAAACTCCTGATCTATGATAAACATAACAAATACAAGTAAATTACCTTTTGTTTTCTCTTTCATTCGCTTGAGAAAACTGAATTGTGTTCCCTAACGATTACAAGATAATTAACCAATTATTTCTCAATAAGGGCACTGAATAGAGTCTTCTTTATGTTCGTTACGAGTCTAAGCTAAAAACTAAAGGGGACATAAACTTTGCCATCAGAGCCCCAAGACTCCAGAGCGTGCTGCCCTGATGAAATAAGGAAATCTGAGTTTATATCTCCTGTTTGTAACAGAGTTTTGAAAGTTGCTATATAAATAAAGTGATTATTGTTTTTATTATAGTTTTTTTGAAATTCACATGGGATTTTACTTTCACAGGATCTACTTGTGTAGGGACAGCACCTGTGATGAAGTTGGCTCTACAAAGAAAGATGAGTCAACCAAATGGGGAGCTCATTATTTTTCGTTCTTTTTAAATTTCCTATACATGTTATCACTGTGACATTCATATCAATCAGTATGTTCATTATATGTTTATTATTATGTGTCAATAGGCTATAATAGACTATATTGCTAGTGGGTACAGAATTTTCAGGATATACCGGAAAGGGATTCTGGTTCAACTGCTTGTAGTCTGGCGCTGTCCTAATTGTCTTGGCATCCCTAATACACAGATATTTAATAATAATAATAATAATAATACATTTAATTTATAATGCACTTTACATTTGGATCAAATCTCAAAGTGCTACAAAGCAAAAGCAGATAAAAGCATCAATAAAAAATAAAATAATAACTATATAA